>JABCMJ010006297.1:0-43584 GCA_014822125.1 Arbutus unedo
CGCATCAGCGACACTTTTGCCGGTCGATCAGCAAGCTAATAGTGTATTGAAGGCTCGAGAAAGTTGAATGATTCTTGGAATGAAGAATTACTGAAGGTTGCTGTGAAGGAAGTCCAAAAGTTCAGAAGTGTGGGTTGCAGACTTATGAATTGACCGGTAATCAACCGGTCAAGGCCCTATGTTGCAGAATCAAAAGGATACTGAAACCTTATTCAAGTCATTGAGGTTCTATTCCACCGATCAAGGCTCATATCAATGTATGTCAAGAAAATATAGAGACCTAAGGACACCGGTCAATTCAAGGTTATTCAACAGTCAAAGAACATCAAGTGGAGCTTAATGAGATGCAGAGTTCTAGTTCAGCCGGTTGAATTGTCCCTAGTGACCGATCAATCAAGGCCGGCTATCAGCCATTTTCTTTGACTTTTTTGGCAACTTTTTGAGTTCTGTTGTAAATATACCTTGGGACCTTTACAATTCCCATTGGATCACAAAATTACCAGATTTTGAGAAGGCTTTCGGATCACTTTACATCTACTTTTAGGATTTTATCTTGGAGAAAAAACTAAGCTAAAGGAGAAAGTTTTTTTATAGGAGTTAGTTTTAGTTTTAGAGGGTTGTATTATCTTCTCATGAGTTTTTTTCTAGCATAGTTCAATCTAGTGACTACTACACTAGTTCTTAGTTCTTTGTCGTTTTTACTGCTTGTTCTTGTCCTAGTTTTTTCAAGATCGTTGAAGATTATTAGAGTGCCGCAAGACTTTGCTTTCAATATCAAAAGTTGTCGATTATGTTTATGTTCTTTATGTCTTTCATTTCTTGTTAGTCTTCAACTCCACCACGCTAGACTAACTTTTTGGGCTTGGGCTTGGGATGAATTTCATTGTATGATCTAGGCATGAGTGATATCTTCACTTAGGATTTTCAAAGTTTGTTGAGGAATGAATCTTGTTCTTTCTTTGAAATTAATATGAAGTGTGAAATCCTTGATTGGGTGTACATAAAATGCTTTTGGTACATTCGATGGTTGGGTCAATCTCCTTCATGTTGAGACTACTATTTTAGAACAATCTCATTCCACAATACATCCTTAGATTTGAATGGGTTTTTTAGCAAGATTTTTTGGCCAAGAATATTTGACTTTGTTTTTGGTTGAGTGATAGAAAGAATATATCCAATGCCTAGGTTATGGAGGAAAGAATTTACCAGACCATGCCTCCCTCTATTTAACCACTTTCTTTGTGTTAGTATTTCACTTTTTAGGTTAAGAATTTCACATCCAAAAAAACAAAAGGGTTGTGTCTTGAAAGTTACACACGTGAAAATTCAGTTAGCAAGAACCATCAACCATATTTCCCTGTGGTTAGATACCTCAAGCTTCGCCACTATACAATTCATTTGCAGAAGAGTGAAGAAGTACCTGCACAACAACAATACACAATCCGCCAAGCTCACCATATTTTTAACACCATTGCTGGGGATCGACAATGACATTTGGCTAAAGTATTTTCATTGTATATATACTTGTTTTCCTTTTTTTATTGTTTTAGTCTTTGGTTGTGCTAGCAAGGGTTGTAGGGAGTTCATATACGTGCATGAGTGTTACACTCGTGATCACACCAATTGACTTATGAGAGTTCAAAATAACCCTACAAACACAATGGTTGCAAGTGAAGAAGGTCACCACAAAACCTTGAAAGAGTATTTGAATCCTTCACGCACAGTTACACCTTCATGCATAGAACCTATCGAGCTAGTTCTCATAGACACTTAGTTTGCTGTAAAACCTGGCATGCTGCATTTGGTCTATAACTTCCTAGGCTGAAATGCAAAAGGAGTTGTTCAAAAAATTCTTTCCTATGCATCGAACCACAACTCTAAAAAAACAAATTCAGAATTTCACTGAGAATCCTAATGAACCATTCTATGCTTCTTGGCAACGGTATAAGGAGTACTTGGGTGCAGTTCTCCACTATCGATACGATGATTAGCAAATAGTGACCTTTTTCTATGAGTGCGTTTTAGTCCGAAATTGTCAATTCATTAATATGACGTGCAATGGTGAGATTTTGAATAAGCAGCCATATAAGGCTATCACATACTTCTACACAATGGATGAAAATAACCATTCAAGCGATTACTCTGATCCTAATGATCGGTCAAGCAGAAATCCTATGCCTAGCCATGTGGGTCCAGACAAGTATGTGTTGAGAGATGAAAATGACTTTTATAGAATACTTGACCAAATCACGAAGAAACTAGAAAAACTAGAAGTGAGCAAGGTTTAAGTTTAATTCATCTTTAGAAATCTATGTCATTCGTGATCTGCAGGGGCATCATACTCAGAGATTTTCCATGATACTTGCCTTAAGGAGGCATTAGGTGAATGTCCTAAATGTAGGACAGAAGCAATATAATTCACCGTATTCCAACACCTACAACCTTAGGTGGTGGAATCATCCTAACTTTAGCTGGCAAAACAATGAGTAGATTGGACCATCTCAAGGTCCACCTAGTTTTCAAAATGAAGGCCCATTCGGTTCTCAAAATCAGGGCCATATGATTTCCAAAATGAACCAGCCTGGCAACCAACAATTCACTCTGCAAGGACCTTCTATGGGTCTTAGTACTCAAAACAAGCAGAGTTTGGATGATATGCTCCAAATGTTCATGCAGGGAAAAACCAATATCAATGAGAAGAACACTTAGGTCATGGGGACATCCTTTCCCAATTGACCAAGTTGACCACCTCTATAGGGGAAATGCAGCAAGAGAAAGGTTGTTTTCTTGCCAACCTTTAGCCAACCCCCAAGGTCAAGGTCATGAAGACCATCCTGCCAAAATTTGTATCTCCTCCAATCCCACATCGAATTCTGATCTAGTGGGAACAAAAGACGATGAGCCTACTAATTCCAAACAAGATGGAGACATCTCTATGCCCACTTGTCCAATTCTAGCACCGCATTCGCGGAGATTACGGGTGCAATCTAATTCCACAAACCATGCTGAGATCTTTGAGCTTTTTGAACAAGTGAAAATTAACATTCATTTTCTCGTCACCATTAAGCAAATACGTTCATGCGCTAAGTTTGTTAAGTATTTTTGCATAGTCAAACAAAAGCACAATGTCCAAAATAAGGTGTTTCTTACTCAGCATGTGAGTTCAATCATTGAAACCCCAATTGGTCCTAAGTATAAGGACTCTGATTGTCCTACCATTTTGATTCAAATTGAGGAAAAGAGGGTTGAACAAGCCCTTCTTGATTTGGGGGGCAGCGTTAATCTAATGACATACTTTGTGTATAAGCAACTTGGATGGAGAAATGAAACTAACCTCGGTTACCCTTTAGTTAGATGACCAAAGTGTGCATGTACCGACATGGTTGGTTGAGGATGTGTCATGCCCTCCATTTGTAACCCATTTATATAACAATTTAATCATTTAAAATCCTGACAATCTCACCAAAATGTCCCAAATAATCCATTTATAACATGTGAAAGGTTTTAAGTTGACCATAAGCAAAAAAGTGGTCATCTCACCACTGTGACCATTTACATTGTATCAACATATCAAAATGTTATATCAAGATTGTGTTCTTAAAATAAAAGCAGAGTTAAAGTACATCTTCTTAAAAATTAAGTAAAAGATGTTAATTAACTCTAGAAATGAATATATCAAAATCATGCAACAAGCCATGCACTCCATGCTAGGTCCATGCTAAACGTCCGGGATGACAACTGAAAATAAAGACGGGAAGAGCCAAAAAGCCCAGTAGAGAAATCTATATCAATCTTACATTAATATGAAGTGATATGGTACGACAAGTGAACATTAATGTACGATTCTAATATAATCATATACAATTCTAGGATAGAATCTGAAAGTACATCAAGTTATCTCATAACATGAACAAGTTATTCATAGCAATCATCTACCACATTTCCCCATCACAAGTGTCTATTTAGCATTTTCACCATATGTGTCCATTTGTCATGCCTAGCATTCCCGTAGGAGTCTAGTTCATCCTCCTAGCAATCCTAGAGAGACTCTAGTTCATGGCCTTCCTAGCATTCATGAAGGAGTCTAGGTCAATCACTCTAGCATTCCCCTAAAGGAGTCTAGTCCATACATTGCTTTTTTCAAGCGTCTACGTATGTCACGGGTCACAATTCAATCTCATTTTTTTCAATTAAACACCTATATGGATCACATGCTTCATTAATTTATTATTTGCAGCGTATCTCGTAGTTGTCATTCATACCATTGAACGATTAAAAGAAAAGTCATGTCTCGCCACCCATCTTCAGGATACAAACCTCTAGTTCAGGAAATCAGGATGATGGACAACGACATCTAGATGAATCACCTATTAAGGTAGAAATCAACAATTTCAGAGGCGTTGGTCATCCGAATGAGAAGCAAGTCATCCTAATGAAGAAAAGGTCATCTGGATGGATCACAGGATGATCCGGATGATACGCCTTACACAACAATTTTTCAGTGGCATAGGTCATCTAGATGGGAAGACAATTCATTTGGATGAATCAAGAAATGAAGGGCCATGCAATGATGCAAAGCCTCAAGTCATCTGGATGGGGACAAATGTCATCCGGATGAACCAAGCTCTCAAGCCCAAATGATGAATTTATACAATAGGGCATCCAGATGAAAAAGGAGTTTATTCAAATGTCGGGCAATTTACAGACTTTCTTTTGTGACAACAATGGGGTTTCAAGGTTTTCAATACTAGGTCATAAGGGCAATCCAAGTTCAAGTAACTCCATCTTCACATCATGTATTCATAAGAAATACTAGAAACCCTAACCTCGAGGTTGTATTGAAGGATTGAGGCTTTAAAATGCAAGCCCTAGTTTCCAAACTTTGAGAGATTAAAAATCCACCTTCGAGCCAATAAACGTGAACCACCAGTGGATACCAACCAAGTATGATGAATACTCGAAGGATCCAAGGAATGGAGCAAGATTTCAGATGGGGGAACAAGATAACATTCAACCGAAAAGAGCTTACACTGAATGAGAATGCAACATTTCTAGTACAAACTGTTCATATTCTTGACTGACAAGAGAAGGAGCTACGAAGGGACAAGATAACATTTTTCACGATATTGTGACGTCATCATAGTTTGAAGGAGTCAACTTGGAAATGAGAAAACGTTATGTGAGCCAACTAACCTGAACTGTTCTCCGAGTGAGGTATTCTCTATATTTGGAGGACAAAATTTATTTAAGGGAGATAGATTGTAACTAGCCAAATTTTCGGGAAGTATTTTTACTATCCGATTATATATTTTCATATATTTTGGATTTAATAATTTATTTTTTGATTAATTATCTTAGTTTTTATTAGCATAATTATCTGGTTAGCCTATCGTCTAGATTCATTAAACCTACGTGTATTTATCCTTTTGGGTCATGATTATCTGATAAAATTTATACCCATAGTAGATATTATATTTTATGATTTGTTACTTATTTTTACTTGTAATTATCCTAATTGATAATCATCCAAGCATTTCAATCTTACTTGAACTCTATCCCTTTCATTTGTGTCTTATTCGGACTCTGATTCATCCCATTACTCGTCTTTATATGACCTTTGATAATCCATCCGATTTTCACTTTCTGCCGAATTTTGGTTTTCGTCAAGGGGAGTTTGTGAGGTAACTCCTCGAAAACCTTGTGTTTGTTATTTTTTGGGATCTTTCAATTTTTTTTCTCATTCTCTGTCTCCTCCTCGTGCATTCTCTCCGTCTCTAATTTCTCTCTCTTTCTTCCTCTCAATAATTCTCTCGCTCTCTCCCACTTTGCATGTGACCCCCCTCTCTGTTTTCTTTTAGTTTTTTTTTTATCTTAGCTTATTTTGTTTTATTAGTTTAATGATTTTTTTTCTTTATTTATTTATAGATTTGCGTAATGGGATCTCAGCGTTGTGAGCGGCGTTCGAATATTGGGATTTTGCATTATTTATTTCTTAAGTCAAAAGCAAGGTTGGAATTTCGGAACTGAACCCTACGCGTGTGTGTGTGTGTGTGTGTGTCTATATATATATATGATTTATGTGTAGATCTGGTAATTAAATCTTGAGGTTGTATGGGGGATCCAAAATGTAACCTTATTATTTAATTATCGGGATATTGTTTTTGTAATTTCGATCATGCAAACGTAGTTCAGGTTTGGATATGATTATTTGTAGGTGTCAAATTAGATTAAATCTGAACCATAGACGAATCATATGTATGATTTTTTATGTTATGATTCGTTGTCCTTATTTTGAAGCCTGGTTAATCAACGGATTATAAATTGTTGAGACTGATCTGTATTTTTAGTACCCACGAATGTTCCAAGTGACCTAAATCTGGTTGTTGTTAATGTTTCAAATGATGATATTTAATGCAAGAGACATATTTGTTGGGATCGTATGATGAGATTTGTTATCGCACATTGGTTATGACTGTTAAGCCTCATGCATATATGGATGGAATTAGAACTTAATATAATGGCAGAGTTAGATGATCTCATTGTTGCGGTAATGAGGGATAATCAGAATCAATCATTGCTTCGATAATAAGGATTGTGGGGGTTTGGTGATGTTATGTGAGTCATGTCAGTGTCTATGAAGCAAGTCAAGATCCATACCTGACGTTGGCGTTCGGGAGCCTAACGTACCAAAGAATGAAATGTCTATGAGCCGGGCTGGTGTTTGTGAGTTGGGCGATGTCTATGAGCCATGTTAGTGCTTTGGAGCCTAGTCATTACCTTGTGAGGATTATTTCGGAAGCCTAGCGTATATGAGCATCATGTATGAGAGCCTAGTGTATGGGAGTATCAAACAAGAGGATTATTAATGAAAAAATATTTAATGCGGAAAGACTTGTGCGAGACATTGCATAATGATTTACGTTTATTGTTCAAATACATATTGGATATTTATTATGTCTGCATGTAAGTTGGTATAAGGTTTAGTTTTTCTATTGAGTGTCAATCACCCATGGTGCAACTGATGTGGATTGGATAGCAAATCGGTACTTGGACCATTTTGATTGTAAAGTCGCATAATGGTGAAGTTGGAACATCACGAGTCAAAGTATAATTAATAAGTGAAGTTATTTTTAATGTCTTTTCAATTTTCACAGCCCATTAATTGTGTTTTTTCATTTCTAAAGTCAAGTAAGCATAAATAGGATTGTAAGTCCTCGGAGTTATGCAATTTTTGATGGTGAATTAAAGTGATAGAGTTTTGTCTTAGTTCTTACAATTTACTTTGGTATTCTACGGAATCGGCAAAGTTATTGATGTCCATAGTCCTAATATTCTTAAGTGAATCAACAGGTTAAGGAATGATTTTTTTGATCTCCGGGTATTCGTGCGCGAATCAACGGATTCAAACTCATGTAATTTTGTGTTTCTTCATGCTACCGCTACATCAGTTGGTATCAAAGCCTAGGCTCATTTCCTATTTAATTATGCCACCAAGAAATAGATGTGTAAGGGAGGTTTATGAGAATGATTATGCAAGGATCCAACAACAAATCGAAGCCTTGGCTCAACAGATGGCTGCGTTGACTGCAATAGTTCAACAACAACAACCAGCCCATAATTCATTTGTAAGGGAGGATGACTATGTTGATGTTGAGGACGAATACGAAAACCCATTTTCTGCAAATAGGTCGTTGAAAAGAGGACCTAGTGTGCAAGCAAATTCAAGGCGATGGGAGTCGGGTTTTAAACTTGATATTTTGGAGTTCAAGGGTTGTTTGTAGCCTGAAGAATTTCTGGACTGGATGTCAGTCGTGGAGGAAACCTTAGATTTCAAGGAGGTTCCCCTTTTATAAGGGGGTTTCGTTGGTCGCTACAAAGTTTCGAGGTCATGCTACTACTTGGTGGGAACAATTAAAGCAGACTTGGTTTCGTCAAGGTAAGCAGAAGATTGCCACTTGGGAGAAGTTGCTGAAGCATGTGCGTGCAACATTTTTGCCACACAATTATATGAGGTCCTTGCACCAACAGTTGCAGAATTTGCGACAAGGAACCAGATCTGTCGATGATTACACTACACATTCTATTAGCTTGTGGCACACAATGATCTAACTGAGCAGAGGATCAATTCGTGTCGCGATATATCAAAGGATTGAGTCAGCAGTTTCAAGATGCCTTGAATTTGTTTGATCCAATCTTAGTTTTGGAAGCACATCAGAAGGCCCTCAATTCGGAAAAGCAATTTCATTGGCGAATAGGAAATGCAATAATTTTCCAAGGAAGTAATGGTGGTCGTGCCAACCCTCCAACCCTAAGTTGCAATCAAATCCCACCAACTAGTAACAGGAAGATTGCATCAACGGGTTCTGTGAACCACCCAATAGGAAGCCATAGTCAGACGAGATGACGAGATGTTTTAAGTGTGGAGCGGTAGGACATAGAATGGAAAATTGCAAAAAGGGAGGTGTCTAAACAAAGGGACTGTTCATTGAAGCTGAAGATGGTGTTGACCACCCGATCGAGGAGGAACAAGACCCACAGTTCGACTCAGTGGGTGAGCGTGAAGAAGAACATGTGCAGGGAGATCATGGTCCCTTATTGGTAGTCCGAGGAGCTTGCTTTACTCCACGAAAAGTTGAAGGTGATGATTAGCTCCGTAACAATATCTTCCAATCAACCTATACTATTGGCGGCAAGGTTTGTCAATTTTTCATTGATTCTGGTAGTTGTGAGAACGTGATTTTAGAATTGGTTGTCCTAAAGTTGGGGCTAGCAACTGAAAAACATCCAAGTCCTTATAAGTTGTCATAGCTTAAAAAGGGCAACGAGGTAACAGTTTCAAAATGGTGCTTAGTGTCCTTTTCTATTGGTGGAAAATATAAGGATAGTGTGTGGTGTGATGTGATAACCATGGATGCTTGTAATCTACTATCGGGGAGGCTGTGGCAATATGATCAGGATGCACAACATGATGGGAACAAGAACACTTATAGCTTTATGCTTGCTAAGATGAAGATTGTTTTCGAGCCATGTAGGGAGATTGAACATAAACCCAATTCGAGGGAGGGCCATAATCTTCTAGCTAAAAAGGAGTTTGTGAACAAGGCCATGGGATCTAGGATTGTTTATGTGCTGATTGGAAAGAGTCCACAAAAGGCAATAAAGTTCTAAAACTAGTGCAACCTTTGGTGGATGAATTCGTCGATGTGTTTCCGAATGAGTTGCCTGAGGAATTACCACATTTGTGGGACATTCAACATCAAATTGACTTAATTCCTAGATCTGGCTTACCAAACAGACCGCACATCATTGAGTCCACAAGAGCACGAGGAGCTTAGACGGCACGAGGAGCTTAGACGTCAAGCGGAGGCTTTACTCTCCAAAGGTCACATTCGAGAGCGTCTCAGTCCATGTGTTGTTCCTGCATTACTAATCGAAAAAGGGTGGGACATGGCGGATGTGCATATCCAGCCATGCAATTAACAAAAATCACGGTGCAGTATAGATTTCCTATTCCCAGTTGGATGATAGCCTATACCAGTTGATTGGGGAAAAGGTGTTTACAAAGTTCGATTTGAAAAGAGGATACCACCAAATTTGTATTCGGCCAGGAGATGAATGGAAAACAGTCTTCAAGACCCACAAGGAATTGTACGAGTGGCTAGTTATGCCATTTGGATTATCTAATGCTCCCAGTACATTCATGCGAGTCATGAATCAAATCTTTTGGCCATTTATTGGGAGGTTTGTTGTGGTATACTTCGATGATATCTTGATCTGCACTACTTCTGTTGAAGTGCACTTGCAGCATGTTTGAGAAGTTCTTACGGTATTGCGGAAAGAGAAATTCTTTGTTGCTATGGGTAAGTGTGATTTCATGACTTCTAGTGTTTTGTTCATGGGCTATGTAGTTTTCGCAGATGGATTCTCAGTAGACAATCCAAGGTTGATGCTATCAAGCAATGGCCCATTCCAAGAAATGTCCACGATGTTCGGAGTTTTCATGGGCTGGTGTCCTTTTATCGGCGCTTTATTCCAAATTTTAGCACTGTAATGGCTCCAATAACAGATTGTATGAAGAATGGAAAGTATGAGTGGACAGCAGCAGCAAATGAAGCCTTTCATCGGGTCAAGCAGAAATTGACAGAGGCCCCTATTCTTACTTTACCAAATTTTTCGCAGCCGTTCGAGTTGCATTGTGATGCTTCAAAGATTAGTATTGGGGTTATTCTAAGTCAAAATGGTAGGCCTATGGCATATTTCAGCAAGAAGTTGGGAGGGTCTAAGCTAAATTACAGTACTTATGATGTGGAATTCTTTGCCATTGTTCAAGCCTTGAAACATTAGAGTTCATCTATGGCATACAATGAGTTTGTTCTTTACATTGATCATGATGCGTTAAAGCACATTAATAGTCGGAATAAGCTGTCTGCTTGGTACGCCACATGGTCCGCATACATTTAGCAATTCACTTTTGTTATAAAGCATAAATCTGGTGCTTTGAACAAAGTGGCAGACGCACTTAGTCAACGATCACATCTACAAGTTACTATGTGTACTAAGGTAATCAGGTTTGATTCATTTTGTGATTTATTGGCTAATGATCCATATTTTGGCCCTCTTGCAAGTGATATAGCTACAGGGGCAAGAATGGATATTATAGCACAAGATGGTTTTCTTTTTAAGGGCAACAAACTCTATGTGCCAGAAGGCAGCCTACGCCTAAAAATCATCAAAGAGTTGCATGACAAGGGGCATGTTGGACGAGATAAGACTTTCAAGCTAGTAGCGTATTCTTATTTCTAGCCAGCAATGCGCAAGGAAGTTGCAAAGTTTATGGAAGGTTGTCAGGCCTGTTAAGTCTCTAAAGGAATTGCGATTAATGTTGGGCTCTAAATGCCTCTTCCTATTTCCAATCAGCCTTGGGTGAATGTTAGCATGGATTTTGTGCTGGGTTTGCTGTGAACTCAAAAGGGTAATGACTCCATCTTTGTGGTGATAGACAGATTCACCAAGATGGCTCATTTTATTACTTGCAAAAAAACCACAGATGTGGTCAATATGGCGCAACTCTATTTTTTGGAGGTTTACCGTTTGCATGGGTTGCCAAAGTCCATTGTTTCGGATCGGGACACAAAATTTCTCAGCCATTTTTGGCGTTGTTCGTAGAAATTGGCCAACAGTAAGCTAGATTTCAGCACTACTTATTATCCACAAATTGACAGGGCAAACCGAGTTGGTTAATCGTTCTTTGGGAAATTTGCTTCATTACTTAGTTAGTGAGCATCTCAAGTCTTGGGATCATAAATTGTACCAAGCAGAGTTTGCCTACAACCACTCTACCAATCGCAATTTAGGGTTTAGTCCTTTCTATGTCACTTATGGTTTTAACCCGTGCACCCCTTGATCTCGTGCTTCTTCCAGATTTAAAGCACATTAATGGAAAGGATGAAGATTTCATTACTAATTTATATGAAGTGCATAAGTTGACCGAGCAACGTTTGAAGGAGGCATCAGCCAAGTATAAGCAAGCTGCAGACAAGAAAAGTAAGGTGCTGGAATTTGACATGGGAGATTTTGTTTGGGCTGTTTTGACAAAGGATCACTTTCTCGTGACGAATATAACAAACTGGTAGCTCATAAAATTGGGTCATTGAAGATTCTTGCGAAAGTTAATTCCAATGTGTATCGGTTAAAGCTCCCAAGTTACATTCACACTTCTAATGTGTTCAACGTCAAGCGTCTCATTCCTTATCGAGGTGATAATTCTGATTACGAGCCTGCAAATTCAAAGGCGACTTCTCTCCAACCCGGGGAGGATGATGCGGATTGGATAGCAAACTGGTACTTGGGCCATTTTTATTGCAAAGTAGCATAATAGTGAAGTTGGAACATCACAAGTCAAAGTATAATTAATTAGTCAAGTATTTTTAATGTCTTTTCGATTTTCACAATCGATTAAATTGTGTCTTTTCATTTCTAAGGTCAAGTAAGCATAAATAGCACAGTAAGTCTTTAGAGTTATGCAATTTTTGATGGTTAATTAAAGTGAGAGAGTTTTCTCTTAGTTCTTCCAATTTACTTTGGTATCTACAAAATTAACGAAGTTATTGATGTCCATAGTCCTAATATTCTTAAGTGAATCAACAAGTTAAGGAAGGATTTTTTTTTTTTTTGCTCTTCGAGTATTCGTGCATGAATCAACGTACTCAAACCCATGATATTTCGTGTTTCTTCAAGCTACCGCCGCATCAGCAACTTATTTGCCCCTAGTAATTCACACAAGATACTAAGGAATAGGTGAAAGAGTAGCCTAACTAGGAGGTTGAGCTGGATGAGATAAAAGTGATTAGGAGCCATGATTGTACCATTGGTTTGACCTAAGATGTCCCTTCATTTTTATTTGATTAAAATAAATTATGAATTTCAAATTCATGAGTTCTGAAATTATTTAATGAATTAGGTTTTGAGCCGATTCTTCTATCGACAGTCATTAAATATTAACGAAATTTTATTCAACTACGTAATTATTAATTCTTTTTTATTATAACCGACCATAAAAATAAGGCATTCCACAACATGCATTTTTTTTCCTCCTTTTTGGATTGGACTCGTGCTTAAATGATATAAATATTTAACAACTTTTCAGGTTTTATATTGAGAAAAAAATAAAGAGATGGTTTTCTGTGTTTTGATTTATTATTTTATTTTATTTTATTTTTAACTAGAAGCACTACCACAGTGTTTTAAAAAAGAATTATACTGTCTTAGGTCTATCTCTGACCTACAGTAAACTTAGTTATATAGAGTCTCAACTTTTCCTAAAAATCAAATACGAAACCTTATACACCTTATTGTTCATAAAACGAGATGACATTCATGTCTTGCATTGAATAGAGATATAGTATTCACCTTTTTAATTTATAAAATTAATAATGAATTCAGTTTAACACATAAATTGAATGGACATGTGAATCACACATGACCATTTGTCCTCAAGATCTAGTTAATTAAACTAAATTCCTATATAAGATTAGTACGTTTCATGCATTATTTCCCATTTTTAAGGAGGAAAAAAAAAAAAAAAGGCCAATTATCATTTTCAACCCTCACTCCATATAAATTATCAATTATCCAATTGGAGAGGTTACTGTGTGCACAACTCCTCGTGTTACACGCCAAAATAACATCGTTTTGACGCGTAAAATATTCATCGAAAATTATTCCGTCAGCGTTCAAATATTTAGATAGTATTTTGCACAGCAAAACGACGTCGTTTTGATGTGCAACACGAGCTGCTGTACGTAATGTACAGTAACATTCCTGGAAGCATAGCAGCCTCTCCTGATCAGCTGGCAGGGACATCATATATATGCGGTTATTATTTATTATCCATTTCCTTATCTCAAAAGCATGAGAGAGAACCTTCCCAGTATTCATAAGGCGTTGTAGGTGGGACAACACAAAGGAATAAAGAGTGAAGCAGTGATGATACGGAGCATAAAAATGTACTTAATTTGGGGTTTTTGATATGGAGATATGACTGTTATGAGGTGGGGCTACGCTACGAGGTGTGTTGTGTATGTTAGTCAATCAAACTTTAAACCATCCGTGCAGATCTCATGCTTTTACAAGGATTTCTTACCTTTACCTCTGTTTTGCAACTTTTGTCTTCTTAGATTTTTACTTGCATGTGCATCATTAAAGTCTTAGAGAGAGAGAGAGACAGAGAGACAGAGAAGAAGAGAAATGACACACCGAATTTGGCAACCAGTTTGTTTAGGTTGAAAGAGGAACTTCATTTATTTTCCTGGCTGTACGCATTATGTAGGCATGAAGCAATGGAAAAGTAACGAAAGAGAACAATTTTTTTTTTTTTCCACTGAGAACACAAACTGCTCTCAATGTCAACGGCATCTCCAACCCACTACCTTCACATATGTAACACCCCAAATATTTTCTATTATTTAAAAAAAAAATATTCAGTATATATTTATTTATTTTGTATCATAAGTTGAATATATTTATATGGGTTTGGGCTATTTTCTGTCGGGGCACTTATTTTTTATATCGACTAGGTTTATTCTTTTGATATTTTAATGGGCTAAGTTAGTGATATTTAGTTTAAGAAAAGTGGAGAATAGGGCTTTTTATTTTTATATTTATAGAGAGACGTAATGTTTAGAGGGAGGATTAAGATTTCACTGTGGTTAGGATATTTGGAGGAGAGGGTGAATAGTAGCCGCATCATTTCGTTGAAGTTCCTGCTGGGTTTTCGGCGGGTAAGTTAATTTAATTATGTTCTGTGCCGGTAGTTCATATCTCTTTTCTACACCCTTTGCCTCCATACAAGAAAAATACAGATTATTGGCGTGAGTGGAGCCAGTAAGACAAGGGGAGAGAGAGAGAGAGAGTGAGTGAGAGAGATTAATAAGTAGTGTGGGCTCCAAAAGACTAATAGGTCAGTGGTCTTTCTCTTAGGTTTTGTCTTATATGTTGATCAAACATACACATGTTGTATACATGGCCATACGTGATTTAGTAATAAGAGAAAGTTAATGGTTTAGAAACATCTGAATAGCTGTTGAAGAAATAGAATGAGCCGATTGGGTAATTGAGTACTGTTAGTAATAATTTTATACTATTAGTTTATTATATAACACTAGTTCTAGTTAATCATTTTTAGGTGATTAATATTGTTTATTATGTATATTCTCTTGTTCATATTAATGAGCAATTATCGTACTGCACGTTCGATTGCATTCTTTGGGATTCAGGTGAGTAGTTTAGCATGTGATTCAATTCTTTGAACTCTTCTTGAGCCTATCTATTTTTTTGAAAATACCATGTTATTCCTTGTTACCTGGTATTCAACTATTTAATTCGTTGACTTCGTGTTTTATTGGAATTGACGTACCCTTTGGCATACAAGGTTCTATGACTTTATTCTCATTATGTATCGTTGTTACTTGTCTTGTTATCTATTCGTTGACCGACCTTTTATTGAGAACTGTACAACGGCACGGGGAATAAACCTGGTGCAGCTGACTCCGGTTGACCGTTGTTCTTTGTTAGTTGGGACCATATTTATATTTGTTAAAAAGTCCAAGGGAAAGACCTGTGAAATACCGTGGTGATTCTATCCGGATCGACTTAGGAAAAAGACTTGGGCGTCATCCCATGTAACTCTAAGTACGGTGTTGGATCAAACGGGCTATGCCCTGAGAAAACATTTGGCGTTTGCTATTGGGTGATTATGGTTCTCATTTTGGTTTTGATTCTAATTCTTGGACTATTGTTGATTCATTGGTTTGATATTCTTGGACAACTTATTTCGTATAATGCGACTTATTGGAACTCGGTATTTAATTGTAAATTCATTAATCAGTTGTTTACCTTGTTGATACTATTATTTTTGAATCCTTGACTTTGATCTTTGAAACCACTCTTGGAACTCTTGGTTATCGCTCTCTATATGTATGCCGCCTTTAATCCTCTATTCTTAGCATGCTATACTACTCACTGAACTTTCAGGTGACAAATTTATTCAGCATTTTTTTCAGGTTAGTGCATGGAGAGTAGTCAAAGACTATGCGGCTTTATCGGGACATATCGTTTGGACCTCTAGGACATTTGCATTTTATTTATTCATGTTCCTCAATGTTATTACTTTCGTTTACTAGCATTTCAGTTATCCCGTTTGGAGTTGGAGGTCATGGGATATTTATGCCTCGTTTACTACAGAAAAGTGTTTCTCTCAGAATTTATTTAGTACTTATTGTCTTTACTTAAAATCATTTGAAAATTGTATTTTTAGGCTTCGTGATCCATGTTTGGTACATGGTTCACGGCCGATCATGCTCCCGGATTTGGGGTGTGACAACATACATAGGATTAGTTGGTCTAATCTACTCTCCAAAGCTCTTCTCTGGCGAGAGAGTAATGAGCTTTCATAACTATGTGGTAGGCCAGATTTGTAGTACAGTGGACCCTCGACTCGTGATCATATTTGGTTTATTTGTGCTGGGCTCGAGCATAAGTCAGGCCCAAGAATTGACTTATTGTCATCGGGCTGAGAGATTCGACAAGGTCACTTGGCGTGCCTCGGTTAGTACTGAGTGCACGACATGCCAGGTTCAACTAAACCTCTACTCAATTGATATTCTTCACTAGGTTAGAGGTCTCTCAAGTTTCAACCAACGGTCATGTTCCCGAGGGCTCTATGGCCGACACCGCTAAGTGGAGGCGTAACCCCCCAAACCCCCCGTCCACCACCACACACGTTGTGAGCGGTTGCCTAGGAAGACGTGAGATAAGCGGTTACAAGGTTTGTCGAAAGGTTCGTCTGATTCGTACAGACGTGGGGCACGTGAGAGAGTCATCGCGATTCACAGCCCACGGCATGGTATCCCTAGCCAATGTCACATGCAGTCTGTTGGGAATTCTCTCTATATATAATTCAGAGGCACTCGAACCTTAGGTACACACACACTATTGACTTATTACTTTCTCTCTCTAGAAAAACTACTTAGGCATCGGAATACCCGTCAGAGATTCAACCTCAATCGACACTAAACTAGTGTATGAGTTGTTTTGCAGCACAACAAAGGGTGATATAGAATATAAGCAACAAGTTACAAGAGTGGATTTCAAGAAGAAAACAAAACAAAAAAAACCATTACTTGGTCTAAACACTCGTAAGGATGAAGGAAAGAAAAATCCGGTAGACTTGTGGAGAAGAAAAGCGTTCACTTGCAGGAACTCAAGGAACCAAAGCAAAAGTTACATGTTATTTATTTCTAAAAGCCATTTAACATGAACCCCTGGCCGCCGAAAACAGCTAATGATTAGATATTGGAGAAATGATTAACAATAGTTAAAGAAGTCTAAATTAATTAGGCCCTCTCAACACGGCGAATGAAAACAGTTTCCAAATCTGGTGGAGTGAAAAATTCTCTAACAAAGTTGCAATGACACATTGGAGAAGGTTTCCGCTTCCTTGGAGCCGCCGGGCACTTTATTCTGTTCGGAATTCTAGCATCCTCCCCTGTCGGAGTCGTCGGAAGGTCCTGGTCACCGTTTTCCGGCTGTTTCTCCGCCGGAGTCGTAAAAATAGGCTTCAATTGACTCCGCATGGGAATTCCGGCGACTACCCATTTCTTGCCTTCTGATTCAATTCCTCCTCCGTCCATTTCAGGCTTCTCTGGCGGGTATAATCCCATGTTTGGATCAAACTATTATTCAGACTTATAAATAGCAGAGGAAAAAATTAGATAACAGAATCTGATTCCCTCAAGAAACTAGAAGGAAGATATTGAGAGAGAGAGAGAGAGTGTGTGTGTGTTTGTGTGTGTATGTGTGGGGGCGGAGGTAAAAAAGGCCTTTGGTTCTGAGTATTGGGAGCTTTATTTAAGAAGATAGAAAGGTAGGACCTCAGGAGACATGAGAAAGAAGTAAAAGAGAGCTTTAATAGAAGATTTTGAGGGTTCAATTTCAATATTTCAATGTTCTGTCATACCCAATAAGAGGAGAGAGAGAGAGAGAGAGAGAGCGCACCCGAGGAAACCGTGACTTAAGCGAAAGAAAGATTAAAGGCTAATGAGAGTGAGAGAGAGAGAGAGAGAGAGAGAGAGGGGAAGGTGCCCGTGAAAGGTGCTGACAGCGGGCAGCACATATAGAAAGGTTTTATTCTGCTTCCCGAGTGCTCTGTAAAATGAGGATTTTCTTTTTGCCCAATATTCATCGAGTTGAGATGAATTAGGGCAATCGTTCTACTCAATTATCAAATTATTTTGAAATTATAGTTTTTTTTTTTTTAACAAACTGTCAAAATGGAGCGAGAGTAAAAACTACAGGCGCAATTATTTTCTTTTTGTTTAATTTTGCCTTAAAAAGAAGAAAAAAATAATTTATCCATGCGAGGTCGTTAAAGGAATAAAAAAGAGAAACAATGATAAAGAACCAAATAAGGAATGAGAAAAGGAATAAAAATAGATGGAGCAAGTTTAATATTCTAAAGAGGCTTTGCCCTTTTTTGTTTTATCCGGTTCTATATGTTTTTAATTATTCGTCAATGCATAGGTGTCAACGTAATTAATTTGTGTGCCTACATGTTGTGATCAATTTAATTTTTCACCAATAGGAATTAAGTGATTAAATGAGGACCACTTTTAAATAATCAGAACGCAACTATACATTGGAATATGGGACGAAATACATAAGAGAGGAGGTTAGGATTTCGGGTGCCAATCACGGCAACACAGAACATGTAATAAAGAACGAAAAATTGGTGAAAAATATAAAAAGAAAGTGATTTCATTCATTAAATTTGGGCTGATTTATTTTTTAATTTAGGACTTATTATTTTTAAAGGGTTAATAGGTTAGGTTATTTAATAAAAAAAATTACCCATATTAGTTGTTTCTTTTATTACTTGATATTTTTCACACTCTTACAATCATTCAAAGCATAATTTGTTTTGTCTTTATTTAAATATTTTTTGTTTTTATTATTATTTTTATTAATTTCTTATGATATATTGGTTCGTCTCGACAAAATACATATAAAAAGTATAAAATTATGTTTGAAAGTTAAAAAAATTTTTTTTTTTTTTGTTTTTAGTAATTTTTTTTAACTTTTTCATACGATTTTATACTTTTTAAATTCTGTTAGCCCACACGAATCAATAGACAAAAAAATTGATAAAAAAATATAAATAGAAAAAAAAAATTAAATAAATTAATCTAGATAATTTAGGCTAAATAGATTAGATGTGTTTTAATTACACAGGGGAAGCAAAGTCAACAAATATTATGGGCAAAAGGGAATTGTAATAGGTTGTTTTCAAATCAAATATGGATAGATTAAATTTCTTTTATGTATTTCTTTCTCTACCAATCTCTTTATTTTTCTCCATTATTTCGTCGATAATATTATAATAACATTTGTAGATACCATTATCATATAATGCTATTTGATAACATTATCAGATAATTTTAATGTCATCTTAGATAACTATAGGTTGGGTGATTTTTTCAATCAGATGCAAAATTAATACTCATTTACCTAGAAAGAATTATGCCCTCTCTCTCTCTCTCTCTCTCTCTCTCTTATGACCTATGACTGCAAGATATTAACTCGTCAAAGGATTCTCCACCGATGTGACAGAAAGACACTCTGGTGATTAAGTTAGACAAATCTCACAAGAGTATATCTAAATTAAGCTAATATTTCTATTAGCGCTTGAGTTAGTGCGTACCTTTTATCATGGACCTAGACCTTTATCTATAGAATTTGCTACTCAATCCTCCAAATTCTCTTAGGACTCTAATTCTTGATCAGAACTGAAATAAGACTACCTTCTGATTAGCCACTAATGAGATAAAACTGATCTGGACACTTTCAGAATATTATCTTCTATCATTAGAGTTTCATTCAACATCAAACTTCTCATTATAGGTTGAATTGGCCTAAGATTTCTCATCCATATCTAATTAGAACCTTATTCCAACACATTCGGAGTTTTTTCTTATCTAGGTCTTGGGGTGGCTAGGCATCATTCTTCATATCAACAACATCCCAGACCACCCTTCTCAAGTTGGTAGCATACCATACCACCCCTTCTCAGATCGACTGGTCAATGAATCACCTTTCTCAGATTGACTGTAACATAAACCAGATTTCTCAAGTCAACCATGCTTTCACGTGTTTAGCACATACGCACATGTATGAGAGAATTTACTTGCCAAACTGTGTTTATAACTCAAGAAAAAACTTAATAATATTTATTTAAATTTTACCTCCCTCATTGCCCCCATCTTCGTTTGCTTCTCGCTGAACTGACGGATTATACGAAGCTATAAGATTCCATGTGTAGCAAATATTTCCTTTTTGAATATATATCCTCTCAATCGTCACTTGGAACCCGTACCGTCACATTAGATGTGATTTGATGTTATAGCAGCTTTTTATGGATCGACGTGTTCCTCGCGTGTGCCGTATTTCAATGTCATAATTGCATTGTTTTTAAAACAAATATCAAAATTCGAAAAAGGGAAATATTTTTTCTTTCCTTTGAATCCTTCGTCTTCCCCCCACTCCCTGCGTTCTCACTTGTACTATTCATCATCATCTCTAGAGACCTTATCGAGACCAGGACCTCCGAGTTCTCACTATCTTTTTGTAAGTCTTTCTTGAAAACTCCTCGTTTTGCTTGTTTTTAGTCCTTCGTCTTTCCTCTGATTTGTTCTTCAAATGGTAGTTTTTCAAAAATGATTTGCCACTCCGGCGAGCATAGAAGAATTTTGTTATCACTACAACATCCCAGATGATGTTGTAGTAGAGATCAATAAACCATAAATTCATCCTAAAAATCGCGATGAGGACACTATTCACACCCCTGATGCCCATTCTGAAGGGCGGGGGTCGATATTCCCTCCACCCTCTTCTTTATAGGGTTCTTGCTTGGTATCGTCTCAACCCAATGCATATCTTTATCAATACATATCGTATAATCATGTGCACCGTTAGGTTGAACGAGCTAGCAAAGATCAACCTTAACCTTTGGGATATCTAGTTTAATTATGATATGGTAAAGTATAATGAGGACCTATTCTACCTCAAAACCCACAAAGGCTGAGAGAAAATCGTAACCCACATCACTAATTTTGACTAAGGAAACTGTGATGATTTTCTTGTCGTCTTAGGCAATTGGGAGTTTGGCCTAGATGAACCTGAAAAACTAATGGAGTCCACCCCCCAACGTCATGGAAAACCCAGTTATTTCTTTTATCTGTTTTGCTGTCTTGATTGTGCCTTCTTTGTATTTATTTGTCATATCTAACATACTACTTTTTGACGTTTGACCAATGGGTAAAAGTCCGTCGTTAGGGTGCTGGCCAAATCACAGTTTAATATTTTTAAACAGGACTTCCTTCAAAAATTAAAAGCGATGTAATGGAGAGTCCGGAGTATCGTTCCATGGAAAAAAGTAGTTAGGATGAATTTGCAAATTATTTTTCGATATTTTGGATGTCAATCTCAAATGGTTGGTTTGGTTATCAAAAAATGACTATTACACTAAAATGAGGGAATGACCTAAATTAAAGGGCTAGGTTAGGTCTTCGGGTTCGGTTTATCCAAAATCGTTGGTCAACTTATTCTCTTTATAACTCGATCTAATTTCTTGTCTATGATTCAACATCGGAAAATGTTTTTAATGAAAATCAAGATTTTAGTTCTAAAAATGTGTTTTCGGATATATTCAAGTCTAAGATAAGAAGGTCAAAATAGGAATGACATCGATTCAAATAGTAGATCTACCAACTCTTAGGATGACGATAACTAAGTAAGAACTTAGTAGTTCTTTTTTATTTCAAAAAAAGAAGGATTTAGAAATATCATTTAACAAACTTGAAAAGTTGTTGAGAAAATAATGGCCAACATGGTTTAGGAACAAACCTCACCCTTGGAGCCTATAAGCGTTAGCTACTCATGCTTTTAATAGAAATACAAGATATGAAAGAGAAAAAGATAAACATCCTTATATAAGAGGTATTGAGGATTCTTACCAAAAGAGAACTCAAAATCTACAGAAAACAAGCAAACTATGTCAAAAACTAAGATTTCGACAATTTGCCAGAAGATTGAATAAATATATGTAATAACAAGAGAGGAATGAGAATAATACACTTACCAATACTTGCTTGATATCTTAAAGATATGAAATTTACAAGACAAAAATGTTCAAGGTTGAAAAGCTCTCAATAACATGAAGAACAAACACAAGGGTAGAGAGAGAAGCTCTCCTTTACAAAAAATATGATTATTTTTTGAAGTGTAAGACTTGTTATAATATTATATCTCATGTTTCATTCTAAAGGAAACTCTAACAAATATCTTATTCTATGTTTAGCTCTATTACAAAAAAATCTCTTTAAAGTTGCTCAATAGCCAAGATGTCTAATCCATGCAAGATCTTTTTTATCCTTGATGTGGCACAAAGCCCAAGATAAAGTGGTCCAAGAAATTTCAGCAAAGTCAAAGCAAATTTATTTCTGTCAAACATAAGGCACTGGTGCACTAACCTTGTAGCATCTCCATTTGGCCTTTAGGAAGACAGGTGCATCGGTGCAATAGGTTTGAGGCACCAGTGCAAGGTCCTCTCTGTATCTTGATCTCCTTCTGACTTGAACAAGCATCGGTGCACTAGGAATTGAGGCACCGGTGCATAAACCTTTCTGTATCTTCTTTTCTTCAGACGTAGTAGGGAGGCACCGGTGCATTAGGTTTTGAGGCACTGGTGCCTGGTCTTCTCTATATCTTGATCTCCTAAGCCTTTATAGGGAGGCACCAAGAGAGCACTAGTGCATAGGATATTGAGGTATCAGTGCCAAAGTCAAACATAGTGAGACATTCGCTTGATTCTTCCTCCAGGCCTCCGTCAACCCTTGGCCTTTAGTTCCTCTTCCTTCCACATCTCATATTGCTTTCCCGAGCCTCCATTGAATGGTAACACTTAGTTGTTTGGCTTTGGGACTTCTATTGACGCATTTAGCTTGTAATGTACATAAGAACACATTTTTCTTTCAATATCAAATAGCTCATGCACGTAAGCCAAGATGGACGTGTTGAGCCATTGGATATGCAATAATACGCACTCATCACAACCCCCAACTTGAGGGTTGTTAGTCCCTAGCAACTTATAATACTAAAACTGAATTTAAACAACGAATTGAAATCTAAACCCCAAGTACCACTCATTTTCTTGCTCAAAACCACGGATACGATGCATTCCATCGGATGCCGACAACAACTACAAATGCACCATGTTGAACAATTCTAATCGTTAGATGCGTGCAAGCAATGGAATCATAGTGAGATTTGATTTCAGAACTTACCAATACTCTCTCAAATGAAATCACTCAAGCTCGGAACAAAATTCACATCGACGACAGTGGGTAATAATCATGTATAGCGAACAAATAAGGCTAAGCATACAACAAATTCAATGCACAATTCAACAATAAATATGTACAAACATGGTTCTTCATGACTCAAAGATCAATATGTAATACTCAACGCATGCCACATCTCGATGCACAATCAGGGAATCCATAACACAAAATAAGATCAATAAGGACTTCATAGTTTATAATGAATTGGTTAACAAAAGATAAAGTTTGAAAAGTAATGCCGGCGTACAAACGAACGGTTATGGGTCAAAATTACCTTCAATAGGCGGCACTAAACCAACTCCCGCAATCTTCTTGTCTTGAAGAAAATCCAACTACAATGTGTTCGACATAATATAGCATAATGAAATAAAACAGAATAAAACCACTGACTCATGGTACTATTAGCATATCCAATCTCTACCATATAGGCCGGGTGTGTGGCAGTGTGCAATCAATTCTTGGGTGGCGGTGGAACATAGATCACCATGGCTAACTCTCCATGCTCTCATCCTTAGAAGTCTTAGTCCCGGGCTCAATGGCCTCTCCCACAGTCCCCTCTGCATGTGTCCTCTCCTCCGAGTTTGTAAGGACCCGAGGTTCGATGTTTTATTCTTTTTATTACTTTTGGTCTATTTTAGAACTTCGTAATGTTGTGATTAATGTCTAATTATGGTTTGTACTTAATTAATTAGAATTTGGGTCTTGATGTTGGGGTTTACATAGTTTGAGGGGGTTAATGTAATTAATCAAATTTTAATTATTAAAAGGATTAAAAATCCTAATCTCAGTTTTTATAAAATATTGACAGCTTTTTCCAAAACTCCATAAAACCTAGTTTCGATTGAAGAGGAAGAACGGGCTAGTAGATGGAAGATTTAGGTGACGAGATCAATTAGAAAGTCATAGAGGGCATCGAGAACTTCACATAGAGTCCAAGAACAGCCGTATACACGGAGTTCATGGATCTTTTGAGCACTTAATCTTTTTCTGTGTTTTTATCGTTTGAGGTAGAATTTCATGTTGATTTACAATGAGATATTGCGTAGCGTATTTATTTCAATGATACATATGTTATTTTTGGTGTGTGATCAAGTCATGCATGATCCGTGATATTTTTTAGCGCATTGAACAGTTAGGTTGTAGAAACAAAAGTAAAAAATGAGATCTGTTCGACAGAATAGAACCTGAAAATTTATCTAGGCCGCTCGAGTGACCTCTTTAAATTTTTGGTGTTCTGTTTTGGACAGTAGACTGATTTTAGCCACTTGAGCGAGCTCCTAGCTACTTGAGCAACCAGTTGAAAACATAATATTTTTATTTTTATTTTCGACTTGTTTCTTGGCTTCCAGTCCACTTGATATTACTGTTTAAGTCTGGAATTAACCATTAAGGGTACATATGAACATGCATGGATAGCGAGTAGGGGATGGCCCATTGGTTTGGTAGCCTGTGAACTCTATTTGGAGTTTTTGTTATTCTTCCGATGAAAGGCCGCGAAATAACTGGATAAAGAGGTGGCCCAATAGTCAGAGAGGCCCATGAACTCTACGATAGAGTCCCCAATGTGGGCAGCCCGCAATGCAAGACTATCGAAATTATACATGAGTCGCATGTTGAGCATGATACTATTATTAGTCTGTTACTTACTTATCGTATAATGCATATTATATGATTAATATGAGCATGCTTTATTCACTATGTCAATATTTTCAGTATGACTTCCTACTTGAGCTCTGACTTATATTTTTTTGTAAATTAACAATTTACAGACAAGGACATGGAACCAAGGATTTAGACTTCACTTTTGAAAATGATTCGGCGTGTTAGATAGGATTTACATCTTTGACAATATTATCATGGTTAGACATTCAGTTAGAGGGTTTCAGACTTTATTTGTTTATTAGGGCATTGTGGGTCTGTTTTGATTTATTCATGTTTAGTTTAGGTGGGATGATTTGGTTATTTATCTGATAATTGGTTAGTTGACTTAGGAGTTATTTCAATTTATTGGAGATATGGTTATATTAAGTTTTGTTATTGTTCCATTGCTTAATTCATACTCTAGAAGTTTGGAGTGTGACAGAGTCACTCAACTTTATAACATTTGTCCCAACTGGCGACTCTATGACGTGCTCAGAAGGTGGCTCAAACGATGGTTCCCTGACGACCCATAAAGAGTCTCATCCTCAGATGTCTTGGAAGTCTCAACTGGTGTCGCAACTGCTTTTTCTTTTCCTTTCTCCCTCTCTTTTTCAGTCTCATGGCATCCTGTGCAGCCTTCCTTCGTAGTTTCACTTATCCACTAATTAATTTCACCTCCTCCTCACTGTCCTTGTCACCTTAATCATCCTTATTTTCACCCTTTTCTTGTTCATCACCCCCACTAATCATCACCATCATTGTCATCATTATCATCACCTTCGCCATCATCCCCATCATGATCATCCTCTTCTTCCTCCTCCTCGAAACATTTCTCCAACCTTCTTTCAGCCAACTCCTCCATACATTTGGCTGCAAATTTTGACATTTTCAAACACTTTCGAATTTGAATTTCTATTTTATCCTGCCGCTTTCGCATGTCTTTCTATTAATTTATGATGAGGGTTTGCCTTTGGAAGAGGATTAGGTTCCATTGTTTGTTTCTTTTGGCAAACTTTTTAGATTTTTGCAATAGGATGCGGCTTGGGGTTGGGTGGAGGATTTAGGGGGGTGCTTGGAAAGGGCTTGACTTTTGGCTTTGGAAGCCTTGGTGATCAGTTCTGGAATCTCTTCTATCATTCTCTCACCCACTCTCTTTGGCACTTTCTGTTGCAAGAAAAAATAGGTAATCATAGCCGGGTAGATTAAGTTTGCATTTCCCATAGCCCCAGTTCGGAAGTACACCATCTCTTCAAAAATTAACTGCCCAAAATTTGTCACCTTTCCCTCCATAAAGGTGTGCATAAAAATATATGGTACTCAGGGACACCCTGTTCTCACTGGCCAATGGGTATAGATTGTATTTCACCACCTTGTTCAATAGGCAATAATCTTCCTTTAAAGCTCTCGGCGCAAAATTTCCTTTGAACCCACTTGGATTCTCCATCACTCTCTCGGCATATGTCTTTCCATCAAAAGAAGGAAGGGTCAAAGGCGATCTGAGGAATGAAGACTGTATTGGGATTGGCTATTGGGCAACACAAATACTCTGAAATACGAGCGGGGGTAATCCACACGTCCACTCCCCTCACCTTAGCCTCCATTCTCAGTTCACCAGTATCAATATTCTCAGGGTTCATGATTTTGTAGAATGCCTCCACCATATCTTGAATGTACCTTTTAACCTCCATGAAAAATTGGCTTAACTTCCTACCCTCAAGCTTCTACACAATTACTCACAGGTTACTTTATTCTTTCCACATTTTTCCTCCCGCTCTAATTGTTTCTTCTCTTGCTCATCCACAATTTTTTCTTTTTTAGATTTAGACCCCTCTGAATCCCCTCATTTCTTCCTTTTAGAACCGCCTTGGTCTTTGGTTTAGGTTTAGATTTGGATTTAGGGTTATAAACCATAGGTCTCTTCCCCTTATCCTTTGCAATGGTCATGGTGGCATGGGGTTGTTCTAGTTCATCCCAACCTAGGTCACTCTCATGATCCAAATTTTTATCATCGGACCTTGGTAGGATAGATTAAGGGTGGGATTCCTGAATGGTAATGATCTATTCCTTCTATTTGGCCATATTCCAATGAGAGAGATAGAATGATATAGGGCTTACCCAGATTGAATGATTCACAACTGATTGAATGAGAGAAAACCCATTGTAAAGTCCCGAATCACAAACCCTAGTTACTGCCTTTCTTTCTTGATTTTGGAACTGGAAGAGTCCTTCTTTCTTGATTTTGGAGCTGGAAGAGAGAGAGAGAGAGAGAGAGAGAGAGAGAGATGATTGGTGGTGGTTGGTGATGGCCGTCAATGGTGGTAGTTGGCAGTTGGAGAGATAGGAGGAGGTGAAACGGTGCTTTGGTTCAAAACTGTCGTTCCCTCTTCTCCATAATTCAAAATATGATAAAAAAATACCTACTATGAGGTATTTATACCCATAGAAATTTTTAAAAAAAATTTCGTGATGCACCGGTGAAATGGAAGCGGTGCCCTTGCTATTATATTTCTCAATTGGCTTTGCTTGAAAGAGGAGGCATCGGTGCAATGGATGTTGCGGCACTGGTGCAAATGTGGTTCTGTATCTCAATGAATTCTAGGCAAAAGAGAGACACCAGTTCAATGAATTTTGAGGCACTAGTGCACTGTAATTTCTGGATTTTCTTTTTAAATGGTCCATAGAGATGCATCGGTGCCATGGCTTTTAAGGCACTAGTGCCTTTGCAATACAGTAACTTCCTTCTACTTTGAGCACACTTGGTCGATTGCTTGAGTATACGGACACACCACACACCACTTATCACATCTAACCTTGTATCATCTGGTTTCCTAAAATTTTCAATCAAAATGGAACGGACATGGTTTGAACTTGAGGTCGATGGGACTCGTGTGTGACTTTAATCATGGAAAATGACCTCACATTATTTCTCAAGCATATCATAGATTGTACATTGATGCATGCAAAATGTTAATATGAGCTAAGCAAAGCATTTATTAGTACAAGAAATGATGAGTTCAAAATTAATGTCGTGAGACGTGTCAACAATAAATCTCCACTCTATGCGATTAATCACTCACCCACACATTCCGATTCCAAAGTGTTCAACATAATTCATTGTCATGCACATGCAATGAAGTGGTGAGCTTGACGTTCAACATTGTACTCCGTGAGCATATGCAAAGTTACTTATGACGCTATTCAGGAGGAAACTACACAACTATACCAATACACCAATTTTTTTAAATTTTGTGTTCAAGAAAAAAAAGAAGTAAGATTGAACTACTTCTTCACCCCCTCCCCCCCTCCCTCCCAACTTGAAGTTTGCATTGTCTTCAATACAAGAAGAAAACACATCATAGCACAAAGAGGGACGAGTATACTTGCAAGGTGGAATGTCAACCACCATATACCTCAACCAAGTTTGAAGATTTTTTGCCACTTGTTCGTTTTGTCATTGGAAGGGCTCCCAAGGTGTACTTCTTCAGCTTCAACTTATGGACCCATAGCTAGTCACATATGATCATTACCGAGACTTTGTTGGACTCACAACTACAACGCATCGTTGCACCCATGGCTTTGGGCTCCTGAATGCCGCAATCATCCCAGCTAAGATCCAAACTACCAAGGCTAATGTGCTAGCGTGTACACCTCGCAAAGATTTAACCACCAACTACCTACTAAGAGAAAATGTTGCACCCATGGCTTTGGGCTCCTGAATGCCGCAATTGTCTCAGCTAAGATCCAAACTACCAAGACTAATGTGCTAGCGTGTACACCTCGCAAAGATTTAACCACCAACTACCTACTAAGAGCAAAATGACTTCATGCAAAATAGTTTCATTAGTGGGTTAGTACACGAATAATAATGATATAGATCAATTCCAAGAGTTGTTGCATATGGTTTTCGCCAGCTAAAGAACCATGAGCACAATTATCCTACTCATGATTTAGAATTGACAGTGGTTATATTTGCACTCAAGAGTTGGACACACTACTTGTATGGTGAGCGGTTCGAGGTCTTCTTGGATCACAAGAACTTTAAGTATATCTTCACTGAAAAGGATTTTAATATGAGACAGTAAAAGTGGATGGAGTATATGGAAGAGAATGACTTTGAATTGTAGTAGCATCTGGGTAAGGAAAATATGGTGGCAGATGCCTTGAGCAGGAAGTCACTCCATAGAATGGTTAGTGTGGCTATGCGTGAATGGAAAATGACTGGGGAGATTAGTGAGCAGAGTTTATAGTTAAGAATGGATAGTGATAGGGCAGCCTTATTTTGGATAATAGTCCAACCTTCGCTATTGGTGAAAGTGATAGAAGAATAGTAGAGGCCAAGTCAGTGTGGGATCGTTTGGTGCCGGGTGATCAAATCGATGGATAGATTCTTTATGCAAATTAGGGGATAAGATTTACTAGCAGAGTATATGTGCCCGAGTCGAGCCACGAGAGTGTACTTCGAGAGTCCCATCATTCTCGTCTCGTAGTACACCCCATTAATATGAAAGTGTATCAAGATTTGTGGAGACAGTAATAGTGGAAGGAAATGAAATATGGCGTTGCTCTATTCGTATCAAAATATCTGGTGTGTCAATAAGATAAGGCTGAGCATTAGAAACCAGTTGGGTTGTTGAAGCCTTTGTTAGTGGCCGAGTGGAAATGGGAACACGTGACTATGGATTTTGTGACAGGGCTTCCAAGGTCGCCAGCAGGGCATGATGCAATATGGGCGATTGTTGATCGACTGACCAAGACTGCTCATTTTCTTTCTATCCATATGACAGATGTTGTAGAGGCACTTAGTAGACTTGATATTCAGAAGATAGTCTGATTGCATGGGGTGCCAATGTCTATTGTGTCGGATCAAGATTCCAGATTCACTTCACTATTTTGGTCTAGTCTTCAAGAAGCACTTGAGAGAGATTTGTGGATGAGTACCGCATTCCATCCTTAGACGGAGGGGTAATCCGATCATTTTAGATTCTTAAGGACGTGTTGAGGTCTTGCGTCCTAGATTTTCAATGTTCATGGGAGGACCACTTAGCTCTGGCAGAGCTTGCCTCCAATAATAGCTTCTAGTCGAGCATAGGGATGGCTACTTTTGAGGCACTTTACAGCAGGCCTTATAGATCACTTGTATGTTGGGCTATAAGGTTGGGGAAGACAGAGTGTTGGGGCCTAACTTAGTTTGGGAGGCTATAGAAAAGGCTATTTAGATATAGCAACAGTTGCTCACCGCTCAGAGCAAACAGATAAGTTATGTCGATCACAGAAGTCGACCTCTAGCTTTCAAAGTGGGCGATCGTGTTTTTTTGGAAGTCACACCAAGAAAGAGGTTAATGTGATTTGGTCATAGTGGAAAGCTTGCATCGAGTTTTGTGGTACTATTTGGGATCCTTAAGAGGATAGGGGAGGTGGCGTATTAGCTCGCTTTACCACCAAGGTTGTCTAGGGTGCATGACGTGTTCCATGTATCTATGTTGCGTAAGTACGAGCCGGATATGTGACATGTACTAGATTGGACTGAATTGGAGGTTGAATATGACATATCCTATGAGTAGAGGCCAATGGGGATTCTAGACACCCGAGTGCTGGTTTTGCACGATAAGACTATTTTGTTGGCCAATGTGTGTGGTACCACCACAGATTGGAGGAAGCCATGTGGGAGCAGAGGTTGGAACTTCGCTCCAAGTATCAAGAATTATTTCACCATTAAGACAACAATTTTGAGAGCGAAATTGCTTAAGGGGGAGGTTACGTGAGATTCGAGACTTGTTATTTTATGTTTTTAATTTATTTTAGAGTTCAATGGCTTTAGTTTAATTGATTAATTGTGGCTTGTTTGCAATAATATAGAGTTTTAGGCATGATGTAAAATTTTTAGAACTATAAGGGAGTTAGTGTAATGAACCATTGAATGAGTATTTAAGGCTCGATGAAACCCTAATTTTACTTTACTTTCATAAAGTTAGACATCGTCTTAATAAATCTAGAAAACCATAGATTTGAGTGAGGAAGTCTAACAGGCTAGTAAACGAAGTAATCTTGCAAATGATTCAACTAGAGAACTGTTGATTGAGAAATAATTCACAAAAATTTGAGGTTAAAATAGCAAATACGAAAAAATTGAATGGAGACAAAATGTGCTTAAAAATAATCGAGTAAAGACAAAATATAAATTTGTATTTATAAAGAGGTGAGATTGGATTGGAAGTATTTGACCCGCTTTCAATTTGAAGCTTGTTTTTTTATTTTTGTCTCCAAATTCAAAACAAAACGTGAAAAAAATTCAAAACTCCAATCAAAACAAGAATGATAACTTAGCAGAACACATGAGATTGCTATTCCTATTTATTGAGATATATTTTTAGCTATGAATTTTGCAATTTTGTTTAGATTATTAAGAATTTTTTGGGTTTCAATGATTGAGAAAGTGGTGGAATAGAGATGACGAAAAATTCCGTATGTAAACTCTAGGAAAGGAGACGTACGAGAGTCCACCTCTATTAGTTTATCATAGGGTGAATTACAATTTCTCCCTTGAGAGTTTTGACAAATACAATTCATTTTCTAAAATTTCTAAAATTACTCTATCCTTTATTATTTTTAAACTATTATACAGTTACCTATTTTATCATTAAAATCAATCAAGTATCGTTAGTTAAGCTAGTAAAATTTTAATTTGTGAAATTTTTTTAACAAAATAAACTTGAACATAATTCTTATCACGTTCGAAATAGCTTATGTTAAATTTTTGAGATTTTCTAAAGTCAAAATTTTGACAAAGTTTTAAGATTTGTTCGAATTTCGAATTTTGACTTTAGAATTCTTTTAAATTATTTAACATAGACTATCTAGACGTATAAAAATTATATTATCGTTTGTTTTGTAAAAAAAATTTAAAATTTAAAAATTTAATAACTTAACTAATGGTGTTTGACATCAGAATAATTTAAAAAATCTCAAGGAATATTGTATTTATGAGAAACCTGAGAGAATGTCAGTGTAATTAAACTTTATCATAATACAATCGACGACGAGAGTGACCATGTGAGAAAAAGACCGAAGCAGTAGATGGTCCACACAATGGCTCAATATCTACCAAGAGCTTTACAAATCGAAGATACACCACACTTTTTGCATCAGATTTATCCCCAAGCTCTTACATTTAAACGAAATATTTCCATATAATCCATCTACCACTTTTCAGTGGCTGTGGTGTTGCTTCTGGAGTCAATAATGTGATGCCACATTGCTCTGTCATTATTTCCACTCTGTTCTGTTCTTAGGCGAACACATTATTCCAACTTTTGCCCTTTGCCAGTTTGCCTTAACACCTGGCCTCAGAGTTCATCACCCAAGTTCACAACCCATTTCGAAGCAAACTTGAAAGGTACCCATTTCGATACCCTCTTGATACATCTATTAGACGCTTGATTCGCACAATTAGATTGGTTTTCTTGTGAAGTTAGAGCCTGTGAATTGGTTAGCGATTTCTTTATCACTGTTTGTGTCAAAATTTCAGATTTATTTCCTGAATTTGTTGATTTGCATTCGGTTCTCAATTGGTTTTCGTTCATAATCGAAATATGATTTTGCTTATATTTCTTGATCTAATTTTCCTTAGTCTGCTAAATGGGTTCCCCCTTTAGTTCGGTTGTTCTCTGCGGAAAAAAAGCATCACCTTATGGAAGTTTCCGCCAGAGCTCGAACTTAGACTTGGGGTTTCGGTGTTCTATTGTCGCATGCTTTGGTTGCTGTTTGTTGCAGACATGCTTATTGGGCATGCTTTCCTTTGACTTTTTCATAAATTTCGTAATTTACCAAGGTCCAATATTAAAATAATTCCAGATGGGGCCAGGTTTGACTGGCCGGACTAATAGTTGGAGGGTCTTCATATGATGAATCACCCTTTCGACTAATAGTGAGAGGATTACCAACACGACAGCCAGAGATGTTCATATTCCATGCTTTGTAGGAGTGGGTTTTCAATAATTGTCCCTACTTGTTGCGTTCAAACGGTAGAAATGACTTCCCCCGGTACTTGTGGATCATTTCCATGTCTAATTTGGCCAATAAAAGGGGGCCGTCTGTATGGTTTTACTCTCTACTGATCCTAATGAAGCAAGATAGTGATATTTCAGTGGTTAGGTGTGTACCTCTACTATACGTAATTTTCACCACTTGCATGATGGCTACATCTAGTATGACTGGATGTTGCAAAAGTGATGGGTTGTGGTAGGAGATTGGATAATAAAGTAGAATTTTAATTATGTGGCATACCCTATTTCAAAACAAAGCCATATGCAGGTGTAATCTCTACTACTAATATCATTGTTCTTTTTCTTGCAATTTTCTTCTAATATATATTGAGTCAATGTAATACTTCTGAAATTATCAGATATTGCTCTGAGTGCATAGGTGGTTGTTTGACCTCTTGCCTGTGATTCGGGAAAATTGGGTGTGGTCAATTTGACAGTCTCTCTGCCACCATGTCGCCCAAGGCATTGGACTACGAATCATTGAACGAAAATGTGAAGAAGGCTCAATATGCTGTCCGAGGCGAGCTGTACCTTCGAGCCTCGGAACTTCAGAAAGAAGGGAAGAAGGTATGCATATTTGTTATGTTGCATTCTTTCTTCTCTTGGGATGTGGGATTTTCTTCTATGTATTTCTATCCATTTTCCTGTGTTTTCCCGCTTGTTTTTTTTTTTTCTTCTTTCGCTTTCATAGCTGGCTGGCACTAAACAAGTATATAAATAAACTCATGAGCAGCAGTTTTACAAAAATATAGTACAGTTGCCAAAGTAATGTACTGTAGAGCGTATTTGCCTAGTATCACACATCGTTTTTTAGACCAAGTATGAAAATTATAGGACAGAGGAAAAAGAGTACTAATTTTCCGTGGAATTAATTCAAGATCGTTCTGTGTTCCTTATTACAGCTCTTTCTTCTCCAATAATTTTCCTTGTTGTTTCATCATTTCTGTTATGTGCAGATTATTTTTACGAACGTTGGCAACCCTCATGCGCTAGGACAGAAGCCATTAAGTTTCCCTCGTCAGGTAAATTGCTATTCCAATATGTCTATTTGATTGATGTTGTAGAAATCTTACTTCATCGCATCCATTCCACCAACCATATAAACCCATATTGTTTGGTTTTCTTGTGTGAAATTCATTCAACTTTATTTCAGGTGGTTGCTCTATGCCAAGCTCCATTTCTGCTGGATGACCCTAATGTTGGACTCATGTTCCCTGCTGATGCAGTTGCAAGAGCTAAACATTATCTGTCATTGACTTCGGGAGGTCTAGGTAATCTCTTTATGTATATTGCTTAGAGAAGAGGGTTCAACTAGACTTAGCTAACACCATATTAGGACTTTTCTTTATTATTTACCTTCAGGCAATGTCCTGATCTCAACTTGACTTCTCTTACTACTGTTCACATGATAGACATTGCTATTTTTCATGGTATTTTTCGATATTTTGGTTGAATTGTAGAAAGTTAGAATCCAGTAAATGAGATGCAGACTGAGCACTCAAACTGTGTGTAATTTGTTACATTGTCAATTGATAAGGTGCTTACAGCGACTCAAGAGGCCTTCCTGGAGTAAGGAAGGAAGTGGCAGAATTCATTGGAAAGCGCGATGGGTATCCCAGGTGATGATGCTTGATATTATCATGTTACGCTTTTAAGAATTTTTTAACAGCTAAAAATTGTAAACTTGATCGTGGTTATCTTATAGTGCTTTGTTCGTTCATGCATCACCAACAGTGACCCAGAACTTATATTTCTCACCGATGGTGCTAGCAAAGGAGTAATGCAGATCTTAAGCACTATTATCCGAGGTGAAGGGGACGGGGTAAGTAATTTTCACCGGAGAATTAATTTTTTTTTTTCCTTGCTTTGTGAAATGTATTTCCTTTCTCTATGGGTATTTGTGAATCTATGATCTTCCTATTGGGACTCCAGCATGCTTGTGAATAAATTACGTCTGTTACCAGATTTTGGTTCCAGTTCCACAATACCCACTTTACTCTGCCGCAATATCTTTGTTTGGTGGCTCGCTCGTTCCATATTACCTTGAAGAGACAGCAAACTGGGGTCTTGATATTAATAATCTTCGACAGTCAGTTGGAAATGCTCGCTCTAGAGGAATAACTGTAAGTATTTCCCTTGCATTTTGTTTGAATGATAAAATACAACTGTGGTGGATATCTTTTTGAAACTCTGAAGTTGTATGACTGGATGACCCCTTCTTGATTCCATTTTTTCCCCTCTTTGTTGTTGGCAGTTTTGACACCAATTCATTGGTTCTAACTTGGCATTGGAATGAATAAAAGTTCTTTTGTATTGGCTTGTTCAGTGGTGTAATTTAGCCTTCAGTGCTCACACATACTCTTTTCATCCCATATTCTTGCTCCATCTTTTTACTCTTGGATGTCCCAAATTGTTAGTTCTCTTTAAAAAGTCGAAGTATGAATTTTATAGTTCTGAGAATTATCCCTTACAAGTTAAAAATAACCAGAAATGCATTCGAAAATGAGAATAAAGGGGCAATATGGGATTAATGCCTTTACGCCTGGATTCAAATCTAAACACAATTATTACATGTTTCCTTAGAAAGTTAGAATTCCCAAAGGGTTCAACAATGTTGGACGGAGGGACTCGGGAGTATATATTGTGAAAGCATAAAGTAGGAGTAGAGCATTACTTCACTGTCTAAGATTTACTCTTCTGCGGATGCTTCTTTTTAGCCAAACTTTGGACCATAATTTGCCCAAATTTTATGTTCCGTATTCTTATCCATTGTATTATTTAAAACCAGGTACGAGCAATGGTGATTATAAACCCTGGTAATCCTACTGGACAGTGTCTCAGTGTAGCTAATCTGAAAGAAATTTTACGCTTCTGTTACGAAGAAGATTTAGTATTGCTTGGTGATGAAGTTTATCAACAGAACATTTACCAAGATGAGCGACCATTTATCAGTGCAAGAAAGGTAAATTTCCTTATGGCGTTACAAAATTTATTCTGAAATTTTCTATAGGACCTCAAAATCAAGTGACATTGTGTTGTTCTTCCACACTGAAAGGTTATGTATGATATGGGACCACCCATAAGCAAAGAGCTCCAGGTTGTTTCTTTCCACACTGTATCAAAAGGATATTGGGGTGAATGTGGACAGCGTGGCGGATACTTTGAGATGACTAACATACCTCAAAAGGTTTGCAGTGTTTTGTCTAATATTCTTCCACATACTTCTCTTCTAGGCGTTTGTTTTTTTGTGATGGATACTTTCAGTGTAGCTAATCCGTTTTTCGTTTTTTTCCACTAGGCTTTTCCGGAAATTAATATTAATGTTTTGAACATCAAAACAAAATTCAAGGTTCCAAGGAAATATGTATTCATTTTGTGTCGGCAAATCCCAAATATGAAAATACAAGTTCTGACAAGATATGTTGCAGTTATGTGCTTTTCCGGAAACAATATTTCATGCCACAAACATGTGAAATATTGTTTACATATTTTGTCGTGATATTAGTTGTCTTCCCCTTGGAACAGTAGCTTGACCTCAACAGTTCGTCATTTAGATATGTATTAATGTATTAGTAAAGGCACTTTATCTTTGTCATTTTTTTGCAGAGTGTTGATGAAATCTATAAGGTTGCATCGATATCACTAAGCCCAAATGTTCCTGGACAGATATTTGTAAGTTCGACTCCAATATTCACTTCTTTGAGTGTCCTCCAGAAAGTAGAGAAACTTGCTTGAGTAGAATATAATATTGCTTGCGACTTTTGAGTTATTTTATGTTTCTTTCTGTATGTTGTGATTTATATTCATGAAACTAGATAGTGCAATTTCCTTTCAGTAGATCAGTTCTCATGTGAGAAGAATACTAATACCTCTTTTACTTTTGCAGTTAGGACTAATGGTCAACCCCCCGAAACCAGGAGATATCTCATATGACCAGTTTGTTAGAGAAAGGTATGTAGCTGATTTTCAACCATGTGAAGTTATTTGTTTGCAGTTTGCACTGTGACTGGTGAAATTACCTGAAGAATGCCTACGGGGCTGTTTGCGAGGTGATGTATAGGGGGTATAAATTATCCCTGGAGTATATATCCGGTGTTTGCTAGCAGGATATGGAAGGGGGGGTATAACATCTGGCGGGATCTATATCCGGAAGAGTACCAACCCAACCCCCACCCCCAAATCCAGCCATGTGAATGGACCTTCTAGGTTTCTTAAAATCAACTCTCTTTCATTACAAATATAAAGCAAGGGAACAAGAAATTTTATATATTTATGGTTAAATTTCACTGACCTCCCCTGAGGTATCTCACAAGTACAGGGACCTCCCTTGGGTTTCTGAAATTACATTGCCTCCCCTGTTTTTCCTGAGAATGTTGTCTCATCCCCTGCTGTTACTTTTTAGACGGAAAGAAGTTAACGCTGATGATGTCATACTTTTAATGCCTAATACCCCTGAGGGAGGTCAGTGAAATTTACCCAAAATCATCCCTAATATTTGTAAATGACTAAAACTTAGGAGTGCTGGACTCTAACATGGCATCCAGAATAGTTTTCTGTGGCAGTGAAATTGTGTTTCTCTTAACGATGAATGCAGCAAAGGCATCCTTGAGTCACTGAGGAAGAGAGCTCAAATTATGACTGATGGGTTCAACAGCTGCAGAAATGTCGTTTGTAATTTTACAGAGGGTAAACCATTTTTCATTCGATTTCCAGTTTCTTGCAGTTCATGAAATTTATTCTAATATATTAGGGAATATTCAGGTGCAATGTATTCCTTCCCCCAAATACGATTGCCACCAAAAGCAATAGATGCTGCGAAAAGGCTTGGAAAGGTTCCAGATGTCTTCTATTGTCTCAAACTGTTGGAAGCCACGGGCATCTCCACTGTCCCTGGTTCAGGATTTGGACAAAAAGAAGGGTAACTACTTTTCTTCTTCGTTTCATCATTCTAGAGGCCATTTTCCTATCAAATCCCTTCTGATACCTCAATGTTTTGAAGGGACTGATATGCATAACATCATAGGAGAAAAGAAATGTTAGTTCTACACTAGAGGTTTTCCGCCCTTTTTTTGGCATCAATGGTGATGTGCTACGCTGTTTATGACAAAAAAAAAAAATAAAAGGGTAATTTTAGCGACTCCGGAAAACAAGAAAGAAGGAAAGAAAAACAAAATGCAAGATTAAATCGTATTTTTCAAGTCTTTGGCACCTTAGTAATTTTCCGTGCCTTAGATTTTGTTGCAACTGCAATGCAATTTCATCTTATGGCTTCCTTTCCTATAGGGTATTCCACCTGAGGACAACCATCTTACCAGCTGAAGAAGACATGCCTGGAATTATGGCCAGTTTCAAGAAGTTCAATGATGAGTTCATGGAGCAATATGAAGACCACAGAGGTTATTCCAGGATGTAAAGGTTCTCAAGTTTCTAATCTGTATGATTCTCTTCAACTGGTGCAAACTATTTACTGTATCTATACCCCTGAACCAATGTCCCCCTCTCTCCATGCAACCGGGATACCAATTTGCTTCTTTTAAATAGTACCCCTTCAGTGTTCCTCTCAATTCCAATGATTTATATGTTAATAGCCTATCTAGAAAAATCTATTTTCATTAAATGGATTTTGCAAAACGCAAGCTCTTGGCCTAAACAAATCCCCTCGCATACACCCAAAGAGTTTTGGCTGAGGTTCGTAGAATTAATAGTGAGGTTGTTAATGTATCTGTATGTTTGTTTTGCATGTTTATTTAGGTTTAGATTGAACCGAATTCCCATGACTGTTTTCTTTTTTAACCTCACTCATGGGAATGAACAGAAAATATGTTTAGAATGCTAATTTTATGTGGAAGCACTTATGTAGGCATACTTATGTAATATATAGTACATATGTATACATATTTCAAGAAAAAGACGAGGGGGAATCCACAAGTAGTATTGAATACTATACAGATTACCTTTTCCTCCAAGAACGAGTGCAAGCAAAAACAATGCAAGTTTATACCTGAATTTTACCTTGGATTTTTGGCTTTTGATGTGAGTATTCAAGAATTAGAATGGAAGTGAATAAGTACAAATTCGATTACTTTTCAATGCCACCATCTTCTCTTCTACGATTTCTTAATTTGGATGCTCTTAGTTTGTCTTGATATCCTCTCAAAACTCTCTTTTCAAAAGTGAATTTCTTCACGGCCAAAAAAGTTTTCTTTTTGCTTAAAAATTCTCAACCTTTGACTTCAAAATTCTTAACCTTTGACTCAGTTTTCTCACAAATCTCCTCTGCTTGGCTTCTAAGCCTTGAGTCCCTATTATAGGCCTCCGAAGGCCTCAAATCGTGCATTCGGGTGGAGTGATTTGTGCTCAACCTTGGCAACATATTTGTGATTTGACCAGATAGATTGAGTTGGCATACGCAAGAATGAAGGTGGCGTGCAACACCACTTGAGGAAATGGTGCACGCAAGTTCACTTGAACACGTAATTGCATGCCGGATTGCTGAGCCGATATGGTGCACCATAATTGCGTGTTAGTGTAATTTGACTATTCAGTGTGACTTGGTATATACTAGGCTGGAGTGACGTGCACTAATTTGTGCAAGAGGGCGTACGCCATTCGGGGAGACGCGTGCTAATTCAAGCTTTTTTTTTTATTGTAAAACGAATGCATCCATTATTAATTTTATCACTATCCAATATGATTCAAGACTCACCAAGAATACATGAGTATATATATGTGACAGTTTTCATCATCGAAACCGTCTAATTATTTATTTTAAATATTTGTCGGGAATCCAAATTGGGGTACCTGCAAAATGTTAATCCACGTTGTTCAGTAGATGAGCAATGAAGTGAGATGGTCCCATATATGTGTTGTTATGCAAACTTCAAGATTTGTGATGTTGAAGACTTTGCTTTTATTTATAGTATGTAGAATTTTGTGAATAAATTTTAAATTAGAGGTTGAATAGGGCACAACTCTGAGCGATATTTAATTGTGCTTTTGGTTTTTTCGTATTCAAAATTTCACTGCTATTTGGTTAATAACACATTTTCATGTTAGTATGGTGAAAGTTGTACTACGAGTATAGGTCTTCGGGTGAAACCGGTTCACAGAGAGAGAGAGAGAGAGAGAAGAAGGGGGGTGGGGGGACGGATGGAGTTTAATTTCCAACATTCCTTTGGTTGCCCATCAAGAGCCCAATGGCATAGTCTTCATAAATTCGCGGAACGAGTCAATAGGTTGGAAGATGTTGAATGAAACCGTAACTATGGTCTGAATCAGCGGTATTGCTTGAATCAAAACTGTTACTGGAATGAACAGCATCGCCTAGCTTGGCATGGATGTTTGAATCTTCGACATCACTATCGCCGGAGTTTTTTATATCTCCATCATCACTTGATTTTTCTGAATCTTCAGCATCTGTGAATTTGCCTGAACTTTTAACATCGCCGGATTTGCTTGAATCCTCATCGTTGACGGATTCACCTAAATCTTTAGAACTGTCGACGTTTTGTTTGCTCTCCGAATTCGCCATACGACATTGTTTCCTGATCTCTCCTTGGCTTCCAGTTTTGACATCCACCGCTGCCAATCGACTCATGGCGCTACCAAACTGCTTCAGCCATTTATTTTCATCTTCGGCCAATCTCTCCACAATACCTCTCGTCCTAGGGTCCATCGCCATTGCCCGATCTGACTCAATCAGCCCTTTCCCTTGCATCAACTGCTTGTAGAACTCACCATCCATCCTGAATGAAGTGTTGGTGTCAAAAGGCAAAGTAGTGCTCTCGAGCTCCTCATTGCTCACCTGTCTCTGGCAGGCTGCCTTGATATTAGCTGAATCTGCGGTGCCTAGCTTAGGGTCTGTTTGCAAAGTCTCATTGTATTTATTCACTCTATAAGCGAAAGTAGGGCAATGGGCTACGCCAATTGAGTGGGCTCCAGTTAGAACAACTAGTTCTTCCTGGGTCAAACCTTTCCTGACAAAGAGTTCTGTGATCTGTTGAATCGGCATATTGAAAAATGGAATGTTGTCGCGGACATCTTCAGCATGGGAAACAAGGCTGTCGCGGCGGCCCCCCAGCATGTCGTAGTGCGGGACCCCGGCTAGAACGGAACCATCGCGGGTTGCGAACGACAGGGTGTCAGCGCAGGACACAATTTCGGGGCATTCTCTCTCTAGCCTTTCTTTGGCTTCATCAATGACTTCAAACCCTCTGAGGAATTTTCCGTTGGCAGGTGAGTCTTTCTCTGGTTTTCCACCAGATGGGGTGGAATCCAGCAAAAGTGAGGCATCGCAGCCCTGTTTGACACATACATATCGATAGGGAATTCCTTAAAATGAATCTTGGAATGAAATGAAATACTTTAAAAAAATTTCAAACCAGATTTTCCTCCAGAAGCATTTAGTCAAAATGATATGGCATGAACATTTTTGAAATAGTAGCCATAGTGCTTGGCTCTTTTGATTTTAAAAGGAAGGACCTAAAAAGCTAATATTCTTTATAGCGATTATGAACTGAAAAATTGTCTATATGTGGTTACCCTAATCTAGATGGTTGTTCAGAGAATCAGAGAAATGATAAAGCTAATCGAATATATTATCCAAAAATTTGATTTTCATTCGCAAATTTACACGGGCTATTCCCCCACAATGATGTAACGCGGCATTCCTTTTGAGTCAAAATGATGGGCATTTACTGTGTAACGAAAGTATCACAAAAGTTAGAACACAAATTATTATGTTATGACGATGATATTGGAAGAATTCAAGAAATGATCAAGAAAATATAGAAGATTTCAAATTCCTTCAAAGACAAACTCTATAAATCAATTCACAAATAACGATTTATACGTTAAAGAGAGCCATTGATCTTGGGTTACTTGTTTCTTTCCCTGATGTGTATAGGTCCAACGTTGGTCATCCTTATTGATGGTTAGGGATTTATGCAAATGATGAATGAATGACTTACATTGACAAAGCAATCATGGAAGATAACACGAAGAAGACCAGCAGCAATTCCAGGATCTTTCATGTAGGCTTCAGAGACAACCTCAGCCACAATCTCTTCTGCTCGTGGGCAAGAACTTTTATAGAACCCTACATGGAGCCCTGTGTGACCACGGTTAGCTGAAGCCAGAGGAAGGAGGAATGAGCACACAATAAAGATTGTCGCGATCATTCTATCTCTTCCTTCCATTATGGATGTTGTAGATGGTGGTTAGGAGATTGACTATTTGTCCTCGAGGGGGGGAAGAGGGTACATATAGACAAGTTTTAAGGGGGGTTGGGTGGTGGGGGTACTGTTAGGCCATTTTTAGAGGGGTAAAACCTGTAAACCCGTGTTGAAAGAGTCTATTTAGGATTTGGACTTGTGAAAATAGCTACGATAGCTTGAGATATTTATATTTAGAATGTTGAAACCAGTTGGACTCTGCTCTAAGAAGAATGTTAATCGGCTTTTCTTGGTCATTTTGTCTATTTGAGTAGAATTCCCTTGTCATTTCCTATTTTTGTGAACCAAGATTTTAGTTCCAATGCTTTATCAAGGTCATTTTGTCTGTTCAGTTGAATTCCTTGTGTCATTCTCATGTTTTAGAAGTTCAACATAAATTATAAAAATACCCTTATAGGTTTACAATGTGATCTCAAATTAATAAGAAAGGTGCCAATGGTATGGTATCCGAGTGTTGTCATAACTTTAATCTTCAAAGTCCGACTCTTTCAGCTCGAATTGCTCATCTTTCTGCTTTTTTTATCTAGCATGAAATGTCAGGGCAAAAACATTGCTCTATGAGTAATCAATACTTGGTGGAAATTTAGACCCGAAAATAAAACCAAGATTTGAACAACATGATATATACAGGAACAAAATAATTGAAATAGACAGTGCAATAAACAGCAAAATTACACACATAGATCTCTTATAAATCTTGCATTAAAGTTTCTACGATTCTCCATATCGGAAATCTAATCTACCCTTGAACACTAGCGTAGGCAATTGGTTGGTATTAACCAGTCTTTACCTACACTGGCCCATAATCTGAGGTTATGTACTCGACCGAATACCGATCCGACAAAGCAGGGACCTTCTACTCCCACTTCACCCTATCTAGATCCTTCGAATAATGATTTCACTAGGTCAGGTACCAATAAATCTTAGTCGCTTCCCTTTTACAGGCTCAAGGATGTCCAATACACTGGTCATCACTCCCTCGGGATCCCAAGCTGTCATTGCTGACGTCCCCAATGTCACCTCCAACTTTCTACAGCTCCTCCTAGTTCGGGTCCTTAAATTAGGACGATACCCAAGCATTAACATGGGACAATGCCCTAAACATGGCATTGTAAGCCAGAAATACGTTTGATAACGCCCAAAATAACACTGCCACGACGGCCAAGCAAATCAATTTTATTTTCTTTTCATTATCGTGAAGTTACTATGTCTCTAGATATGAACTCAGTCATAATGAAAGCCCTGACAACCTCCGCCGTCATGTCACTAGCGTCATTCAATCCAATATCCCTAACGTATGGCTCTAAATGTTCTCCAAATTCAAATAACAACTACTTTCTAAAACTTTGGGCAGCATAACTGCTATAAATAAAACTATCCACAAATTCAACAAGGCAACAGTTGAACAGATTCTCAATAGTATCCCATTTCTTCTAGAATCTCCAACAACATATAGAAACTAATTTAACAACATAATAACATAAATTAACAAAATATGGTCGGATTTGCATTCCTTTTATCACAAAATTTCACGAAGATTTGTGAACATCATAAAGCAATAAAAGTGTACCCATGTGCGACTGTTGTGAATTTGCGAAAATTTTCCATCGTTTGGGACAAGACCCGAGTAAAAAAAATTATATGTGTTATAGTTGAATTTTGTGAATAATGGGTGTCAATGGGATAGCCATAACCGTATGGGTTGTGAAATATATA
>JABCMJ010006298.1:0-73046 GCA_014822125.1 Arbutus unedo
CATCAACAAGTTTGTAAAGAACGATTCGTCACACATTGTAGGATATTTATCTAACCAATCATGTCCTCGTTGCATTTTGATTTGCATACCTAGTAATCCCGTAGGAGACTAGTTCTTCACTCCTAGCATTCCTCTCGGAGAGTCTAGTACAAGACCTTCCTAGCATTCCCGAAAGAGTCTAGTACAGTCATCCTAGTATTCCCGAAGGAGTTTAGTACAATCATCGTATCATTTAAGTGTCCCACGCTTGTCGCGTGTCACGTAACACCCGCGCATGTCACACGTCACATAACAAGTTTGTTCCATCAACTTAAACTTTCAATTAATGCATACCTCTCGGAATCATTGTCTTAATTCATAACATCTTGCGTTGTTATCATGCGGTGAAAATCCTAAAAGTATGTCTAAAGATAGGTGCAAATATTACCCTTAGAGGTCAACAACTCAAATATTTAATACTAATATTAAAAAAAATATATAAAATTTTTGGTAAAACAGACCCTACTACTGGTAGTACAGTCGGCACTACTGGTACTGACAAGGACTGCCCAAAATCGAGTGAAGCAGGATTACAACACTACCGGTAGTATAGACGCTACTATTGCCGGTACTACCGGTACTAAAAGGCACTGTCCAAAAATGCGCAAAATAGAAAATACAATACTACTAGTAGTAGTACAGATCCCACTACCGATACTAGCAGATTCTGCGCGAATTTCTGTAGATTTTTGGCAGATTTCACAACTTCTATTTTCAAGCTCTAAACCAACAACCAAACTCGTCAAACACCAAAAAAAAGTCATACACATATAGAAGAGGTAAGAGATCTCTACTTAGTGTGTTGGATCGAAGGATTTGAGCTTTCAAAGTAAGCCCTAACCCCCAAATTGTAGATTTCTTTGAATACTCTTTCTCTGAGCAAATAAACACGATCAAGCTTGAGATATCCTCCGTAAATGACTGATTCTTGAAGGTTCCAAAAGAAATTTAATGTGGGAGCAAAGACTTGTGGAGAGGTTTAGAGGGAGAGAGAGTGGAGGGAGTAGAGAGAGGAAAGGAGTGGAAAATGAACTTTCTTTTTCCCCAAAAAATCTGATATAAGGACTTAAAACCCCAATTATATTTACACCCCTTAAGTGTAACACATGTTATTTACAAGCCCTTTCGTCTAACATACACCACACATAAATTCTCAAATTATTATATGTGCATAAATTGAAATAAACCACTTGTTAAAATAAATTTCCGAGAAATTTCTAAATCATTTTTTTAAAAATATTTTTCATGTTCTCACAAATTCCACCTAAGACTGTGAATCAAAAATTTATATTTTATAAGAACCGATAATCTGATCCTCTGTGTGTAAGCCAAACTCTATATCAGATTATCTACTATGTAGAATAAAAGACATTTTTGCACAATATGATAAGATATAATGCAAACATTATCCATAAAAATTCTTATCAAGAGGAATAACTGTTTAAACAAATATTATTTCGTTACATAAAGCCATGACTTTTAGTATAAAATTTTAACAATTGATAGTATGAATTACAGTTACAATATTGAGCTTAAAATGTCTATTACGAATATAATATTTTGGAACGTTTGTGAAGGCAACTCTAGACTGCGAGAGAGTAACGACCAGTGTCTTGAGCATCCTTGAGCCAATTAAGAGAAAGCGAACCTGCTCTGGTGACGCCACATTCGGTTGGATCTAGCTAAGGTAAGGTAGTGATTGACCTGAGTAGACAGTAAAAGGTTCCTTCCTTGCCACGTCGGTATTTAAGTCGGGTACATAGCCTTAAACTGGGGGCCCTAGGTAGGTAAAGATTGGTCTATATCAACTGGGTGCTCTATGTTGGATAGTTGGGTAAGATTCAGATTTCCTAGGTGAAATTCCTAAAAACACCAAAGAATGAAAGCATAACATACATATTTATTTACGATATGTTGGTCAATTCATTTTTTGTTATCATTTCTCCCATTACATATCCTATTGTACTTGTTGTCTGTTTTTTAGGTTTTATTTTTGGATAATTTTCACTATTGAGTTTAATTATTCATCGGAATAACTTTTTAATTCCTGGTGTTTCATGGCAAATAAAGAAGAGCAGGTGAAGATTTCGCTCTTGCAGGAAGAGTTGGGTACTATTGGCGAAGATTTCACCAATGTCTGCCGCAAGGTTTAAGTTAACATCCACAAAGTTAGTGTTTCGACCGTAAAGTCAATCATTGGTCAAACAATAAGGTCGCAACCTATTGGCTGCAAGGTAAGACATAGCGGCCACAAGGCCGTCACTGGTTCATTTTCAGCCTTAGGCTATCACCATTAAAGTTTGTTGGAGTTTCATGGTTGATTTTGGAAATTGAATAGGTTTTAAGGTATGAAAACTTACTTTAGATGGCAAGAAAAATGTTAGATTGGATTGAAATTGAATTCCTCCGTGGGTCTCTCCTTCTCTCTCTAAAATTTATCTACCTCTCTCTCTCTCTCTCGCTATCTGTGTTTCTATGGTAAAGGTGAAGACGAAGAGGAAGAGAAAGAGGAAAAGGAAGGGGGTTTTCTTTTATAGGAAAAATGGGTGGTTGAAGATCCAAGGGTCTTGAGGAGTTTATGAAAAACAGAAGGTGGAGATTGGATTGAGTGAGAGAGAGTGTTGCAAGTTGAGGGAGTTCTGTAGAGGGTGAGGGTGTGGGTGTGGTAGAAGGTGGAGTGTTCAAGGTTGTGAGGTTGGTGGTTTGGCCAAGAAATCATGGGATGCAGTGGTCTGGTGTGGGTAGGGTTTTAGAATTTGTATGGTATGTGTGTGCGTACACAAACACACACGCACATATACATTCATATATAATGTATGTAAATGAAAAACTGTATACACGTAGAAAACAAAATGCATACGTGGAAATAAATTTAAGCAAAATATATACATAGAAATAAATAAAGTTTTTGGTAAAATAATATGCGTGATGAAAAATTATTTGGGTCTTTACAACCTATCTCTCTTAATAATTTTGGTACTTGAAATTACAAGGTACTATGATAAAAAAAGGTCTGGGTGATTGACCCATATGACATCTCTCTCCCATGTAGATTCTTGAATATTGCAGTGACGCCATAACACTCGTACAATCCAAATGATCTTCCCCTGTAGAGTTTTCTCTCCGTAGTTGACGGTGCGTATGTCGTGTTCTTCATAAGTTGTATCTTCATCAATAGTGACTTCTTCCCAGTTGAGGATATGGGTCAGATGTGTCATGTATTTCTGAAGCATGGATATATGGAATACGTAGTGCACACAATCAATCTGATGTGAAAGTACTAAGCGGTATGCGACTTGTTTGATAAAGTTGTAAGATCTCAATCGGTCCGATGTAGCACGGTGATAGCTTTCCTTTCTTTCTAAATCTAATAATTTCTCGGCGAAGTGAGATCTTTAAGAAAACATGATCTCCAAAGCTGAAAGTCAAAGGTCTAGTCCTCTTGTCAACATAGCTCTTTTGTTAGCTCTGTGATGTCAGTAGTCATTATCGAATGACTTTAACCTTTTCTGTAGTCTCCTATACGATGTCTGGTCCCAACAAGCTTGTCTTTTCCACTTCGCTCCAATAAATAGGTGATCGACATGGTCGTCTATAGAGTGATTTGTACAGGATCATTTCGATACTCACATGATAACTAATGTTGTACGCGAACTCTATAAGCGATAAGTGTCTCTCCCATCATCCTCGAAAATTTAGCACATAGGCTGTTCTCCAAGGTCTGAATAGTTCTCTCTAATTTCCTGTCAAAGGCGATGCTAAGGCGAAGATCTGTCTCCAAAGCTTTCTATAGGCTTTGCCAAAAAGTCGAAGTGAATCTTGGGTCTCGATTGGATATGATCGATACTAGTATATCATAATACTCTAATAATCTCCTTGATGTACAATCAGGTATAAGAATTCATCGTATTTGAAACCTTGATCGGTAGGAAGTGTAACGACTTAGTCAAACGGTCCATGATGATCCATATGGCATCATGTCCTTGCACTGATTTTGATAGTCCCATCACAAAATTCATTGCTATGTGCTCCCACTTCCATCCTGGTATCAACAAAGGCTGCAAAAGTACCACCCAGTTTCTGATGCTCGGCCTTGACTTATTGACAAGTAGTAATGTACTTGGCCATGTTCTTTTTCATTCCGCTCAACCAGTATTCTTGTTACCTATTGTGTGGACAACAAAGTTTGACTTGTGAAATTTCCTTAATACCAATTCTCTGAGAGTCTCGAAGTTTGGTACAAAGATTTGTTCAAGATATCTTAGTCTTCTGTTAGTCCCAATTGTCCATCCTGCTAAAACTTCTCTCTTACCTAATCGGTTCTTGATGGGATCAGACTTTTAGTCAAGGGTTTGTACCTTCAAATTTTTTTTATGCACTGTCGGCATAGCAGTCAGTGCAAATAGGCAAGCTCCCTTTCTGTTCTCATTGTGTTGGAGTCCAAATTCCTGAATCTGTCTCATCATCTTCAATTCTATCACTGCTAGTTTGGCAACATGTACTCGGGATTTACAACTAAGTGCGTTAGCAACCACATTAGGTTTTCCTGGATGATAAGATAGTGCAAAGTCGTAATTGTTCAGATACTCCATCCAGCGTCGCTGTCTCATATGTAGGTCATTCTGAGTAAACATGTAACTGAGTCCCTTGTGATCCATAAAAACTTTGAACTTCTCATTGTATAAGTAGTGACGTGAAATCTTAAGAGTGTGAACTACCAGGGCAAAGTCTAAATCATGTGTCAGGTAATTTTATTTGTGCGGCTTTAACTGTCGTGATCCACATGCCATGACCTTCCTATCTTGCATCAGTACACAATCCAAATCTTCCTTAGATGCATTACAATAGACAACATACCCTACATCAGATTCTAGAATGATAAGGATAGGGTATTGGTCAGTCTATTGTTTAACTCCTGAAATGACTTATCGTAGGCATTGCTCCAATTAAATTTGATTCCTTGCTGAGTAAGTTGAGTCATTGGCTTAGCCAATGCCGAGATATCCAAAATGAATCGTTTGTACTAATCGGCGAGTCCCGAAAAATTGCGAATCCTGAACACTGTTGTTGGTTGATTTTAGTTTTTGATCGCTTCAATCTAGTGAATTGGACAGAGTTTGTCCTGATTGGTTATCATGTTTGTTGATTATAACGGAGTTTGACCTAATTGGTCAGGTCACGAGAGCTCAAAAGCTAATGCATATGACGGGACTAACTTAAAAATCTCAATAACGTCCTTTGTGTTAGTGTTCTTTATTTGATATTTTTTTGTACGGTTGTGTGTGTGTATGCAATTTCATAACATGTTTTGTAGGAACTAGGTCTATCTTTTAGAGAATCTTCATACCCTACTCTTTACTTTGCCTAGATAAGTTAACAAAATTTGGAAAGAAATACTCTTGTTGCACAAATGGTAAAAATATAGTGATGGTGTGTTATTTTTGCAACACTCATACTTTAACTAAGTAATTGTAAGATTTTTTGACGGTCATACTTCCAATCTATTTTTTAATTTTATGAGTGTTCATGTTCATGTTTTTCTTTAAATTTGGTTAGACCTTTGTGATTTTACCAATTACGAACAAAATATTTTTGACAAAAATAGGCTCCGTATGAAGAGGAGGCTGATAGCTGATATTCTATATAAATTTAGGCATTTTCTGTAATTTGGACATTTGACCATACACGTGCAGTTGATTTGCATACCTTTTATGCAAATCAAGCAAGAACGTCAGTACGTCACCGTTTGATTTCCGAAGAGATAGAGGAAAAGTAGGAGTCCAGCAATCTAGTTGGCAGTCGGTGATTGAAGAAGATGGAGGGAAACCAGGCGAATGGCCTCTGCATACAACATAAAGAAATTTTGCCCAATCATTTTTAAAGTGAGAAACTTTATAAAGAAATTTTTAGATTTTAACTTTCAAAATCAGTTTTCAGTTTTTATCAAAAAATTTCGGCGATATTTACAGAATGTACACAGTTTTAGAAGCTAAAAAGGAAATAAATATTTAAAAATTTCAAAGTTGAGTTATAGGTGCTTCTCTGAAACTATTAAAGTAATCTTGAGTCAAGGACAAAATTGCCGAATACAATTTTGGAGTATTACACAATGACCCAAGTTTTATCCTCGAAAATATTTTTTTTTTTCCTTCAAAAGGGGATGACACCAACCTACAAAATTCTATATTCGTTATCCTTCTCTTCATGTTACAAAAATATATTAGTGTATTAGCAGGAAAATGTTCTTTCTTAATGATGTCAATTTGTAATCCACATGGTTGGCTCATGGGTTTAGCAGGAGTAGTGGTGTAATCGGTCCACTTTGTTTCGATTTGGTGAGGAAAACTTGGACCGAATTGGAGTTTTTTATTTAAGAATTTAGAAACCGAACTGAACAAAGCCAGTTTAGTCCAATTTGATTCGATTTGTTCGATTTTTATAAGTTTACCGATTTGGTGAGCAGGGAATCTATCAAGCCTTAATGTAACATAAAAAACTTTAGTTCACAAATAAAAAGTTGGGCCATAAATGAGCCAACCCCAGTATAAAAAAAGATACTAATTTATGTACAAGTGTGTACAATATAAAAATATGAGTTATTTTCTAGTAGCAAATTGATCATCAATCATTCAAAACACAAACAATTGATAAATTCACAAGTCAAAAAAATAGAAAAAATACAAGGCTCGTTTTAGTTTTGCTCCGGCTGGGTCCAGCATAGTTTTTAATACAAAATCAAAATCGAACCGAACATCTAAAAAAAGAAAAATTAAATCAAACCAGATTAGAACAAACTAGTTAGAAAACCAAAATAAATCGTCGGTTTGGCTTGATTTTCCAACTCAATTCGGTTTATCATTTTTAACTTATACCCAGCAAGAGAACATGTTGTCATATTAGACTTATCTTTTTATACTTTGGGACTGTTTTTATGCATGTGTCAGAAAATATTAGAAATAAAAACCACTTTTTTCATTAAACAAAATAAAAGACAAAGCATAACCATTACTATTACAAAGCTGAATTTTAGCTTTCGTAGTAAATACTACGATATAGCTTAATTCATAATCTTGCAGTTACAGTTATTAAACAGGTTTTCAACTTTTATTAAAATCCAAAATTTCTAATTTACATCAGAATCTGAAACTGTAATCTTAAATCTGTTTCCGCAGCAATTATTGTAAACATGCCCATTGAGTGGGTTGGAGTTGTAAAAAGAGTAATGCTAGTAATACAGATACATTCAGACATAGATGTATCCGGAACCAATATTGGATGCACGTTGCCTGTGTCCGAAGGATCTATGTACCAAGACTTTTCTTCGTAAAAATAGAATTTTACTGGTTATTATTGCTACCAGGTCTATTTAACTAGTGTGCTTGAGATGATTTTATGGGACAAACCAGCAGTTGGGCACACACTTTTTTTTTTTTTTAAAAGTTTAAGTAAGTCAAGTTTTACCATATAATACTGTGACACTTTCATAATTTTTTTACTCTGTCAAACTCTCTTTAATATTGGATGACTTTCGAGACTTGAAAGAATGAAAAGTTTCATTTTGATAAATTATATGTCGTTGTGGTACTCTTAAGTTTTGTGAAAGGTATTATAATTGATTAAATTTTGAATATTTATATATTTTTATTATTAAATACAAATTTTATTATTAATTGTTTATTTATTTTAATAGTAATACCTTCAAATAAAAGTTCTAGGGCCGCCATTGGTTGAACAGGTGAGGTGCATGAAGAAGCTAGTTGAACTTACGTAATCATACTATGAACTTACGTAATCATACTACTTTTTCCTGGCACATAATTCATACAAGAGGTTAGGGCACACACAAATGTGTGTGCAAATTGAAATATTCTAGCTTCATTTGATAGTGGTGATAGTTGACGGTTATGTGAGATATTTGGTAGAAGATAAGTTGTCATTTTTACCCTTATAATTATGGGGTAATTAAGATAACTTAAAGTAATTAAAAATATTTTTCAGAGGCAATATGAGAATTGAAAAATAAACAAAATGATAAAATTGGAAGACACCAAACTGGTGCTCTCCCTTTATATATATAGAATAGATTATAATAAGAGTAGCTGCAAAAGTTCAATTTCTATTGATACAATGTTAAAAGCCACTCTTATGCTACTACTTTAAAATTTATTTACAACAATTGATGCTTTCTGTTTCTGTATTAAAATAGATTATTACACGACAGTTTTCGCTCCTTAACTCCTAGTTTATCCCTTTCTTTCTTGGTAAGCATTACCTACGGTGGGTTTTTATGAAAATATGTTATGGAAAGAGGTAAAATTTTCGTTTTAAGTTTTTATAAAGGAATAAAAAATATTTTTGAAATATTTTATGTTCTAACATGAAACTTACCGAACCAAATCCTGATTCCTGCTACTCGCCATCTCGTTACTTATCAGGAAAGCTTGTTTTTGTGATATTTACAAGTGAAAGAATCCCCACATTAAAAAAAAAAAAAAAATCAAATAGAGAAGTTTCCAAAGTTTGCCAATAAGAATGGCTTAGGGCATCTCCAATAGCTAAGTTAGGTAGTATTTTAGTGTGATAAATTAAGAATTATTAACTCTGTGTGTGTTTTTTGTTGCTCTAATGGGTGTATTATGTTGGGTACGTATTAGTTGGACTTTGTGTTGGGACACGGTTAATCTTAAGAGAAGTTCAACCTAACAAGAGACATGAGAAAGGAAAGAGAACGACGGACCAGAAAGACTCCAAGTGCTTAAGTGAGATAAAGCTAGCAAGGTGACAAAGGAGGAAACTGCGCAACAAGAAAGAGCAACGACAATGAGACAAAAGAATTGGGATTTTCACTATCTTTTCTTTTTCACTTTTTACAGTAGTACTTTCATCTGTTTATGAATATAGATGAAATTTTAGGAAACTGTATTTGCAAATAAATAAACTTGAAGGACTAATATAACGTTTTGATTTCTCGAAACATTAAATAATTCGTTAAATTTTTATTTTATTAAAAGACGGGAAATTAAATTGAAAAAAACCCTTTACCATAAATTAATAAAACTAAGTTTAGAAGTGCGTATCAAAAAATGACCAAATTACCCCTCGAGTTTACATTTGTTCCATAACATTTAAAATAAGTGAAATATCAAAGCAATAACTAAGGGTATGACATCCAGGTAGATAGCTCATCTCTATCGACTCCTGAAACTTCTTGTGGAAGTTGCTCCTCTGTTTGCACATTTCTATCTGGCATGAAATGCTAGGAGCAGAAAAGTTCCACCGATGAGTAATGAAACTCAGCAGATAAAGTTATCCAAAAAATTAAACCCACAAGTGATACAACATGCAATACACACACACACACACACACACACACACACACACACACACATATATATATATATATGCTAAACAGCATAACAGTAACTAATGAGCGAAAACACTAATACCTTGGTAAGTTTTATTAGATCTTTTTATGTTTCTAGGGCTCTTAGTTGGCATTGACCAGTCCTTGCCTACCCGTGGATCATAATTCGAATCATAACCCGACAAAGAAAGAACCTTCTGCCCTTTTTTCAAGGCAATACCTACCTCAACTATCTAGATCCCGTGAACATGGTGTCACTAGCTCTAGTCTCTATGTACTTTAGTCACTTCTCCTTATAGACTCAAAGATGCGCAGTACACTAGCCGTCATTCCCTCGGGGTCTGGAGCTGCATTTGTAGACGTTCCCGAAGTCACCCTCTACCGTCTCCAACTCATCCTAATAGGGGTCCTTAAAGCATCATGCCATAATCAACAACTCAAACCACAATATCATGCCACATCAGGTTATCAATTTTCATTAAACTTCTCACACAAGTTTTTACAGTGTTCTCTATTTTATAATGCACATCCAATACCATCCGCTGCCTTATTCAAGTGCCGTCCGAACCAGTGTCCTTAACGTGAATCTAAGTTTTTCCCAAAGTAACCCCAATTCATATATCAAGTTCTTCAAACATAAACTGCAAGTTTTTCTTAATTCATAGTATTCCTAATTACGAATTATCCACAACTCTCGGGCAGCAAAACGGTTGAACCAAGAACAATAACAACGTCAATAGTAAACCTCAACCACATCTCCTCAACAACCATAATACAAGTACACAAAGTCTTACACATCCTTCAAACATAAACATAGTTAACCTTCGTGGATAACAAAAACGATTCTAACATATATAAGTGGATACATCATCATCTACAATGTATGTGTCCATAAATAGTACCTTAATATTCTATAAAACAGAGTCTAGAAGCATAAAATATGATCAGAAAATAACTTTAAACATTTTGCCAAAACTGCCTATTTTGTAGAATTTGACAAAATTCAAAAAATCGCTTGAGTGAGCCTTTGTTTTTTTCTAGATTCTGGGTTAGGGTTCCCTATATTTTCTGGTTCTCACTGACAAATTTAAAACACGATCAACACGTAAATATCACAAAATTGGCTACTAGAATAGTTAATACTAACACAAAGTATGTTTTTTCCCAAACCAATTGATTAAAACGAATCACAGAATACATAGATGTGATAATCTTACCAAGAGCACGAAAACAAACCCTAACCATGCATATTCAATCTAAATTATGCTTGAACCTCGAAATCAATGACTGAAACTAAAACCTAGGATTGGTAGGTCGCTAGAAATAAAATTGGGTGGCACCTCCCTCCTTAAGAACACTCAAGAATAATAAAACCCTCTACCCAAACTCTGTGGAATGTTGAATTGGTAAGGTGTCAAAGGAAAATAACATCCCTTATTGATTAAATAGCGTTTTCAGCCTTAATCCCGAATAGACACAGTCATAAATTGTATCAAAAACCGATTTCCCCTTATCAATTCACTATAACTCCAAAAGCGGCTGTTGTAGAATTTCAAACAACCGCTCGATCGAGCTAGCAAAATAAAATTTGATTTTTTTATTTTAAAATATTAAACAATAATAACAAAAATTATATTATTAAATACTTAAATAATAGCAGTAAACTAATTATTAAATGTTAAAATAATAAAAAATGTATTACAAATTTTAGGGTTATTACAACCTAACCCCCTTAAATAATTTCGTCCTCAAAATTATATAGTACGGTCTAAGTAAAAAGCTCAGGGTGGTTGACTCTCATCACATTCTCCCTTTCCCAAGTAGACTCCTCCAAATTCTAATGTCGCCCTAGAACCTTGACTAGTTTAATAGTTTTGCCCCTCAAGCTCTTCTCTCCAAACTCCACAATTTGAACTAGTTCCTCTTCGTATGTCGTGTCCTCATTCAACGTGACATCTTCCCACTTCACAATATGGGTCGAAAATGCCATATACTTCTTAAGCATGGACACACGAAAAACATTGTAAACCCGATCGAGCTAAGGTGATAATGCCAAATAGTACGCCACTTTCCCGATCCGCTCTAAAATCTCGAACGGTCCAATATACCTCGGCATTAGCTTTCCCTTCTTACCAAATCTCATGACTCCCCTTCTTAGTTTGATCTTGAGAAACACATGATCACCGGCCTTGAAAGTCAATGGTCGAGTCCTTTTGTCAACATAGCTTTTTTGTCAGCTCTGCGCTGTCAACAACCTTTGTCTAATGACTTTAATCTTCTCGGTAGTTTCTTGAACCAATTCTAGCCCCAAGTAAGTCACCTCTTCGAATTTCGTCTAACATATAGGTAATTGACATGGCTATCCATACAAAGCTTCATACGGCGTCATCCCAATACTGGCCTGATAGCTATTATTGTAGGCAAATTCCACCAATGAAAAATGTCTCTCCCAATGCCCTTGAAAGTCGAGAATACATGCTCCAAGCATATACTCCAAGGTCTGTATCGTCTGTTCCGATTGACCATCCATCTAAGGACGAAAAGTCGTACTCAGATGAATATTAGTCCCCAAGATCTTTCGAAGAATTTGCCAAAACACCGACGTAAAACATGGGTCTCGATCTAACACTATCGTTACTGGCACTCCATATAGCCGCACTATCTCCTGAATATATAGCCAACTATAGAATTCCATTGTATCTAACATTTTGATTGCCAAAAAGTGCGTGATTTCGTCAATTTGTCTACAACAACCCATATAGCATTGTGTCCTTTCACTGATTGTGGTAGCTCTATCATGAAATCCATTGTGATATGCTCCCACTTCCACCCCGGTATGGGCAATGGTTGAAGCATTCCTCCAGGTTTTTGATGCTTCGCCTTTACTTGCTAACATAACAAACTCCGCGACATCCCTCTTCATACCACTCGACCAATACTGTCTTCGAAGATCCTTATACATTTTGTTTCTACCTGGATGGACCGCAAAGCTAGACTAGTGAAATGTCTTCAACACCGAGTCCCTCAAAGTCCCGACATTAGGCACGAATAATCTTGATCGATACCTCAGTCCCCCATCAGTTCCCAGTGTCCATCCCGTAGTGACCTTGCCTGTCGCTATACGATGCTTAACAAAAGCCGTCTCTTGGTCAAACCCTTTGTTCCAAAAGTATCTCGTGATGTAACTCAAGTGTAGCCACTAAGGCATTCAGACTAAACCATTTTGTTCCCTCCGTTGGTTGTAAATCATACTCACTAACAAATTCCATCATTCTCCATTCTTGGATTGCCAAGCTTGCTACTATTGCCCAAGACTTTTGACTTAAAGCGTCCGCCTACACATTGGCCTTGTTCGGATGGTAAGGCAAAGTGAATTTGAAGTCCTCAAGATACTACATCCATCTTCTCTATCTCATGTTCAAATCTTTCTGCGTGAACAGATACTTGAGACTTTTGTGAACAATAAACACTTCAAATTCCTCACCATACAGATATGACGCTATGACTTCAATGCAAAGACCATAGCTGCTAGCTCCAAGTTATGTATCAGGTAATTCTTCTCATGAATCTTGAGCTGGCTTGACCCATAGGCTATAACTTTCCCTTTCTGCATCAACACGCATCCCAATCCTTCATTGGATGCATCACAATACACAATGTAGTGCACTGCTCTTTCTGGTATAATCAAAATTTTGGTGTGCTAGTCAATCTCTGCTTCAGCTCCATAAATGCCTTCTCGCAACCCTCACTCCACTCGAACTTAACCCATTTCTGAGTAAGCTGACTCATAGACTTTGCAATAGTCGCAAAATATTGAATAAAACCGTCGATAGTAGCTAGCCAATCCCAAGAATTTTGAATCTCAAACACTGACGTTGGCTACTTCTTTTCCGTCACCACTTGTACCTTGTTTGTCATCCATTGAGATCCCTTCAGCTGACAGAACATCTCCTAGAAATCTAATCTCCCTTAGCTAGAAATCAAACTTACTGGCTTTACTATACAATTGATTCTCTTGTAGTACTTGAAGAGCAATCCTTAAGTGTTGCTCGTGTTCTTGCTTCGTCGCTGAGTAGATTAGAATATCGTCAATGAAAATGATTACAAATTTGTGGGTGCAAACACCCGGCTCATCAGGCACATGAACATGATTTGTGCATTAGTATGTCCTAATGGCATGACCACAAATTATAATGACTGTATTGCATTCGAAATGCTGTCTTCGATATATCCTCTTCCTTCACTCGTAGCTAATGATAACTAGATCTCAAATCAATTTTTGAGAAACACGTCGATCCGCTCAACTGATTGAACAAATTGTCTATCCTGGGCAGAGGGTATCGATTCTTAATTTTGATCTGGTTTAGTTGGCGATTCTAGATACACATTCTCAGTGTGTCCTCCTTCTTCTTAACGAATAATGCTGGCATTCCTCACGGCGACACACTTGGTCAAATATAACCCTTGTCAAGAAGTTGCGTCTTCAACTCTTGCAACTTAGTTGGCGTCATTCGATAGGGTGCCATGGAAATAGGTGGTGTTCCTGGTTGTAATTCAATGGTGAAGTTCAACTCTCGTTTTGGTGGCAAACTCGGTAACTCCTCCAGAAAGACATTAGCATACTCACATACCATTGATACCAAATTTTGTCCCACCACTCAAATTATCATGAAATATGCCATCAGAATAAGGTTGGGAGAAGCTTATGCGCAGAATGACTATTTTGCTCTTAGATGGGCCAAAGACGCATTGAATGATCTGAAGACTGAAAAACTTCACTAGAGATACTTTCAATCGATGAGCAGTACTGTGAACATGATTCAGATGATACTTGAGCAACTTTAGAGAATTTAGCAGAGTCTGGATAAAATGACCATTTTGCTCCTAGACGAGCAGTTTATTAGAAATGGGCTTCAAAGGTCAGCACAACCAACCCGAAATGCCTCTATAGTGTAGGGAAGGGTATTAATATGAACCAAGATCCAATCGAGTTATGCCAGTAGGCTTGGAGAAGGTTGGAATGTAAAAAGACGATTTTGCGCTTCTAATTGAACATGAACTGAGTAAGCCTCTAAATTAAGCCTGGACGACATCGCCACCCCAATTTTGATGGAGAATCTCAATATAAAGCCAACGAAATATCTTGGAGGTCAATTCAATGCCCAAAGCACAAATCTGAAGAAGATCGACAAGTCAACTTGTAAAAAGACCGTTTTACTCTTGCACAAACTGAGGCCCGAGGTACTATTCACGAGACAACTTCACACGATTATAAAAACCTCATGCCATTGATCAGTACAATGATAAAAGTCTACTAATAGTGACTGAGGTGAAATCGGACAACGTCGACAATTTTTGAGTGTTCAAAACGGGGCCTCGGGAACACGATTTCCAAGCCGATGTCTTCAAACTTCTAGGGGCTAATATTATTGACTATTATGGTGGTACGAGTTCAATGGCTATATCCAGGATCCAATTCGAGTTCATTTGGAGTTTTAGGCCATTTTGATTGCTCAGAATAGGGTCTCGGGGCACAATTTACGAGACAATATGCTCGGACATCAAGAGGCACATATTATTGATCAGCACGGTGAAAGGAGTTCATTGACTATATCCGTGGTCAAATCTAGGTTTGATAACTCAAAAAGTAACATTTTAAGAGCTATAGTGGTGTATCGATCGGGAGCTTGATTTTGTTATTGATCTACCTTGCTTTTTAAACTATTACGCACTTAGTTTTGCTATTATTAAAATCAGTCAAATAATATTAGTTATGCTATTGAAATTTTAAGTTTTATTTTATTTTTTTGACAACGAACTGCAACATAATTTATATCACGTTTGAAGTAGCATAAATCTAATTTTAGATTGGTCCGAGAATTGATATTAGGAAAATTTGAAAAATTTATCACAAATTATTTCGGATGTGATATATATTATGTTGTAGTTCGTTGTAGAAAAAAAAAACTGAACTTAAAAATTTCAATAGCTTAATTAATAATATTTAAAATATTTTTACGATAAACAAGATAACTGAATAATAATTTAAAAAATAAGAACAATCACTGTAATTTCTAAAACATCAGGGGATGTCAGTTAGATTATATTAGTATTATATAATTGGCTCCGAAATCTTTCGAACCTAAAAATATAAAATACAAGATAATATTTTGAAGACTTTTTCGTTTCTGGAAGCTATGTCAGCCTCTTTCATTGTTATCCAATAGATTTATTTTGTTGATCCCTTCAACGCGCGGCAACGTTCCAATAAGACATTTGCATGGACTTTTCGAGAACAGGTCAATTTTATATGGTAACCCAACCATATCCCCTCACTGTACTGGATTATTTGATATAATAATACGTACTCAGATACATTGTACCCTGCATTTTTATTACGAGTGTTTCGGAATGACGCATTGTTTTCCAACTCGGTAATGCGTCATTCTTAAAGCGTTGGTTCAGTGCCGAGATAAATTGAGAAAATCTAAAATTCTTTTGACTTGGGTATCTTTATGAGTTGGATTACACTCTATTTGACAAATAACACCGATTAGATGTCTCCCATGGAATAAGAGAGTGTGACAGCACAAACGCAAACGCAAACACAAACGCAAAAGTTTGACACCAGACAACGAGGGCGAGAGCTCAGAACTGGATACTCATGGGAAACTCAATTGGTCTGGAATTAGATTTTGTGATCTATTTCAGACCCTTTCTCATTCAAATTGGTATCGTTTGTTTAGTTCTTACCGGTTGTTGAGAAATTTAACCATGCCATTATAACCATTTTACTCTATTATTGCTCAACAAACGATCGCTACAAATAATTAGTTTTTGAAATAGTGTCTGTCTTATATTTCTTAAATAAATGGGTTTTAAAATTATATTCATTGAATACCGATAGATATAGTTCTGAACGGGATTGAATTTTTTTAATGAATTATACAAAATAGGCGATTTTAATCACCAAAATAAACTCGAGATAGACTCTTAAAAATACAAAACTAGAATGGTCCAATTTATATTCTCTTAGCTGGGTAAGGATCAGATTCTGAGACCTTTTGTAATTATTGGCGCATAACTGGTCATACCCCTCGAGGAATTTTGCATTTTCATAAGGTTGTGTGACGTTGACATATGAGAGTTGGAATCAACTTGGACCAGTTGATCATTTCTAGTTTCCTCTTTCAATGTCTTGCTCTATATATTCAACAGCAATCAACTGCTAACTTCTTACGCTCTCAAAATTTGAAAAGTCGTGACACCGACTGAGTGGGTGGGCAAATCGTGAGGAAAGATTTCTTGGAAAATGACCGCTTTTCGTTGGACAAGTAACGCAAAGGTTGTGTTTGGCTCATCAATGCCTAGAAATATTTTAATCACAAACAAATTAATGAAAAAGTATGAAGCCAAAACGGCATACAAAAAACTTAAGAAACGTCTTTTGCTATATTGTAAATATTTTAATTTGGATATCCTATTTGTTTAAAGAACCTTTGAGCAACGGTCAATTGATTTTTCGTTAATAAAAAATGATACTAACATACTCAAAAGTTTTAGGATCAATTGGGCTAATCATATGTAAATATTATAAATTGAAAGTCAAGATTTGTTTACCTAATAAAGAATACCGTGTGTCGATTCATGTGGCGTGCACCACTAATAGAGTGGCGTACAGTATTAAGAAATGACGTACATACACCACTAAAAAATGGGTGTGTAATTATTAACCAGTCTCAACGGAGTAGTAAGAGCCAACTTACAAGCGGTAAGGGGCTCTGTACAAGCTATTATCCCGATCATAAATAGCATGCATACACTGAGCAACATGCGTCATTTAAAAGGCGATGCAAACACCAGAGTGCGCTATTTCAACAGGGCAGAGTTCCATGTTGATTGCAAGGAGTACCAATGCTACACATTTTGGTAACAAAAAATATCTGAAGAATGCCTATAAGCACGACCCCAACTTAATAGTAGAGGTTTGGATAGTTAGACTATTTGAGAGTTGGATATTTTATGGGTTAGCTTCCTTGTTCGTTGGAAAGTTTGAGATTAGTATTGAATGAGCAATAAAATCTTTCTTTATTTTCTTCCAACCTCTATCTCAAATACCTTTATCAATTGTTGCTCCTAAACATCACACATGTGCGATCAAATGAGCACACACTTGCGACAGTTGACACGTGCTAGGACGTGAGAGCGAGGGCGTGCCAAAAGTTAAGATTGCTCCAAGTGATGATGAGGTTGCGGCGTCACAAATCCAACCTCCTCAAGCGTTCTGTATGGCCAAAGGGAAGTTGAGAACAAGTAGGTTCGGGGTTCGCCACAATTAAGAGGACTTCTAATTTCAAGTAAAAATAACTAAACTAAGTAGAAAAGTGAATTGGATAAATTATACTGGATGAATGAAAAATGAACAAATTCAACCATAGAGGTTCTCTACATAAATAAGTAGGTGTGATACTCAAAACAATTTAAACCTTAACTAATTGAAAGCAAAAGAAATGACAAAAGCTGAATAGCTTGGAAATGATAAAGCTGAGTAGCTAATTGATAAATGTGTAATTGTTGGTTGGTGTGGACCTTTTGCCCATTCGGCCGGGCTTTGCATTTATAGACTTTCATTAAGTCCACTAGCTGTTAGTAACGATTTCCTCTTTTTTAGCCTCTTATCATGATCCACTCAAGAAAAGATTGCTAGCAGTGAAGGGGAGGTGGGCAAAAGAGCTACCAAGTGTACTTTGGGCGTATTGAACCATGCCAAGACGATCCATAGGACAGACATCGTTCTCCCTAGCATTTGGCATGGAAGCCATCATACCGCTTGAAGTAGGATTGCCCACCATCTAGACTAAACACTTCAACGAAGAAAAGAATAAATAGGAAATTGCCAAGGACCTGGATTTAGCCAACGAAAAGCATGACCGAGCCCGAATTCGTCTTGCCACCCACCAGTAAGAAGTGGCCAAAGGGTGCAATCAAGGGGCTCGGCAACGAACATTTCAGCCGGACGATATGGTATTGAGAAAGGTAGTGGCCAACACGAAAAAGCAGTCCGATGGAAAACTCAGTCCAAGGTGGGAAAGGTCGTACAAAATTACAGAGCAGGTCGGCACTGGGCCTACCGACTAGAATGCAATCAATCTTAGAAAGTATCAGTAGTAGTCATTTTCCTTTTATTTCTTTACTACATATTTTGTAGCGAGCTAAGGCTCCTTTATCCAACAAAAAAAATATATACTTTTGAACATTTGCTGAACTTGTGAATATGCCAAAACAAAAATGTTAAAGGTTAGGGTCCTTGACCGAATGAGCCCTAAACCGACTTTGGATCACCTAGACAATGCTCAGGAAAGGCTAGAGTCCACTTGTGGGGCCCTAGGGCTGATAGGTGGGTAACCGAGAAGCTCAAACCATTAAGAGTTTGCAACAAAGCACTAGTTTCCAAACCCTCGGTGTGTGTGGGGAGGGGGGAATGGGCAAGTGACACGTCAACCAGTGCAAAGAAAACATTAAAGGTGTGAGGGCTGAAATAAACGATAGACCTGAAATAAACAAATGGCGTATCGGCCATTGCAAATGCATATAGATGAGTCCGTTGAAACAAAATGATAAAAATTACAAGCAGATCAGTCGAAAGATATAAGACAAAAAGGGATCAGAAAAGCATTTCGAAATTAACAAAACGATAGTACGGAAGGGCAGTAGTACAAAAGACATCGAGAACATGCCATAGCTCGACGTTGGCCAAAAACAAATTGACACAATTCAAAGAGAAACAAAGAGTAGACTACGGCTAGGCATGCACAACATCATCCTGGCCATCAAGAAGGCCGCCTTCGTCGACCGTTGCCATTGTTGCCGGAGTATCACTTGGAAAAGGGGGGAAGTTGCGCAACAAAGGAGAGTCATTAGCAATATCGAATGCCTTCAGCCCGTTGACCCATCCCCAACAATAGATGATGTCCTGGGCCTTCACCACTTTTGTTTCACACTGGGCTTCGGCCTCTTCAAAGCTAGTGTCATAGGCCATCCTTGCTACCTCTTTGTGCTTCCCCCTCAATTCTTCTGCCTCTTTTAGCAAGTCAGCGTTGGCACTCCGAAAGACGTCTAGGTTGGAGGGCAGTTAGGCCACCTCAATCTTTAGCTTGGGAATCTCTAGGTCCCTTTCCAATCGATGGACTGAGCAGCCTGTTATTTGCATTGTCTCGTAGAGCTGTTGCTCAAATAGAACATGAACGGTTTAATAGAGAAAAACAATGGGCAAATATCAAAAGAAGTTAAAACTTGGCTAGTAAGTTGAAGGCAAGAGAAAACCTACTGATAGAGCGTTTTTCAGAGCCCTCTGATACAGGGGCTTGATGGACCCTGGCATCGCTTCGGCATCCTTTGGTAACAGGACCCAGTGAGCAAGGACACTGCTGGAAAAATATAAAGCGACAGATTCGAAGTGACGATCCAAAATCGAGAAAACATACATCTGGTTTTTATTAACAACATAAACAATACATACAAAATTGAAACTCGAATACAAGAATCGAAATACAAAACATTAAATATAGTGTTATCGAACCGAGTCCTGTATTTAACATAGTTCCCTTAAGACTAAATCGCCGCCTCACTGTAGGTGTTTGGAGGATAGCTCTGGTGTCATCTCCCAGGGTAAAACGGCTCCACGAACTAGGTCACACCTAACCTCGTTCGCCTGTCGAACTTGCTTGTGCCTGGTTCTCTCTCACTTGAATAATGACCTCGGGATAGACAGAATTTCGTTTTTCTCTTCTGCCTCAATACCAGAAACAAGATTGGTATATAAAGGCCTTTGCGATGACGTTAGAAATGGAATAGCCTTTGGATAGTACATGAATGACCTTTGGATGATACATGAATGACGTTTGGATGATACACAAATGACCTTTCAATGATACACAAATGGTTTTTGGATGATACACAAATGAATGAGTCCCTTGGAGGGTACATGAATGAGACATTATGGTGACTCTTGGGGTGTGAAACGATCGAGACTTTCTTGTTGCCCCGAGACCCTCCGGTGTCCTGTTCATTCAAACCCTTTAAATTTCCAACAGACACAAGCGACCACATCGTCAGCAATGAAGCTAGAGCTCATAACCCGTGTCTTGCCAGCCTTGAACTTAAGCTTCCATGGCTCAGCATCAGCAGGATCCACTTGTTCTTCACAAGCCTCAGATGTCGTGGAGCGAACTAGGGAGGAATGTTCGGCCTCCTACTAAATTGAATCCTCTCAGGGCCATTTGCAGGCCGAGTGGGGAGAGGTGGTCGGTGTTGCGAATCGAGACCGAGTGACGGCCAATGGATGAGGAGGAATTGCAGAGACCGATGGGGTGGCGAAGCGAGCAAAAATCGACTTAGTCATTTGGCGTGGAGATCTGATTGGTCGAGATATTGCAATTTTCTGGATGAAACTCGTTCAACTCGAACTCTAAGATTGCAACAACATCTCAATCCTTGACGGGAATCTGGAAAGGATGGAAAATTCGAGAGGGGTGAGACTTGATGTTCAAATGACAGATGACATCCTTATCTGCAATAAATAATAAAAAATCTCAGTGCCGAGAACCAAGAATGATATCATTAACTAAAGGTTGGGAAACGGGCAATACCTAAAACCCTTGGGATACGGGGAATGGGGAATTCATGTTCACCACAGCCGAGCTCGAAGTTGCCGGTATCTTCATGCACGTCCCCAAAGTATTTGTTCGAATTGGGCAAACTGATGATAAGAGACCCATACCGAGGCCAACTCTAAAGGTGATGTCTCTTTGACTTGGCATTATTCGAAGTCAAATAGAGAATGAAAATGTCGCAGAATTCAAAGTCAAGGTTGTGCAGCTTTTTCAGTCGAACAACTGACATAATGATCCTATAAAAGTTAATGGATACTTGGAAGGGAGTGAGGTTGAGCTCGTGGAATGCTCGTTAATGCCATGGGTGAAAGGGGAACTGAACCCCCCTTCAATGATAGCCACCATGGGGATGTGGATACAATCGGGCTGATAGCTAGGTACGACATCGATCTCTAGGAGTGAAAGTTGCACACCATCTAGGATATTGTATCTAATTCGAAAGACTTGCCTATCGGCGTAAGATCTAAAATGAAGCGTTAGGCGGCAAAATATGTTTAAACATTAGATTCGAAAGCATAAAAATCAGTTTTGAAATGTTTACCTATGGCTGAAGCGCTGGTTGTCGTGGGTTTGAAGACTTTGGCACCAAAAAAATCCTTCTACAGTAGAACGAAGAGGAAGAAGGAGAGGAAATGAGTGAAAAGTGGTTTCTCTCTCCTCTCCCTTCAATATATAGGTTTGAAATGAAGCGTTAGGCGGCATGTGGGAAATGAAGCGACGCAATAATGGGTCATTTTATGAATGACACGTGGAGTCTAACGTAATTAGCAATTGATGCTTCTAAAACGGCAAGTGCGAATGTAGATGGCCTGATGCACGACGAGTCAACAAGCGATGCGTGTTCAGAATCGTTACAACTTTATACGTTCGGTCATTTGCGTCAACCAATCACCAGCCAAGCTGACGCCTAGTTGAAGGGATATTGTGGAGGACCAAAGTCAAGGGTCGACCCACCTTTGGTGATATAAGAATTAGATTGGGTAGTGGAACATATGCCGTGTCGGCAGTGTAAGGCTTGCGCCAACGTATTGCCGGACGGGCCTTTCTTTATACGGATTGATGTAATGACATTGGTCAAACTTCGATATCACGGGCTTCAGCCAAAGAGTGCCGAACAGGCTTAATATGAGGAAGACTTGGGCTTTGCCGAGTACCGACCCATAGGCTTGTCATTCGGCTAAGATGGTGAGAATCTTTTAGAATGGCAATGGGTCCCTAATAGGAAAGTACAGATATAACAGTGGCTGAATTTGGGAATGTATCAAGAATGGAAGGTTCTTTGGCATAGAAATATTGTGATTTGATATCAATGAATAAGGGAAGATTCCCTAGAGATTATGTTATCAAAGATGGATTATAAATAGCAGATTATAGGTCATTTATTAGGTAAGCTATCATTCATTGTGCAATTACTATTTTACTTTGATCTCCCAGTGTTCTAACTTTAGCATCTGAGTGTCATTAGGTTGGAAACAACTCGTTGGAGCTAATTGGTTGTTCATTGCGCAGACTATTGGAGCGATTTATATGGAAGAACATTCGCAGCCCCCACAGCGTTGTTGCCATGCTGAAGAAGCCGTCCACTAAGGATGCACTAGCAACAATGAAGACCCGACTTGAGACAATAGAGAGAGAGAGTCATGATGGAAAGGCTTGACAAGCTAAAAGAGACTTTGATTGGCTTGAACAAGCCTAAGAGCTTAGTGGCAGACTATTATTCATATTTGCTGACTTGATCTTTTGAGTAGAAGAGCTCGAGAAGAAGGTAGAGACCTTTGAGGAGCAATTAGTGGTGTCGAGAGTAGCCACAGGAGACCCTGAAGAAGAGGATGACAAGTATGGAGTTAGAGTTGCATCTGTGCAAGAAGACCATTATAGCATCAAGAGACTTCGGGGAGAGCATGACAAAAACGTTTCGTGCAACGAAACCTAAGTGTTACTAAGGTGCAATGGATGCCTGTGAGATTGACAACTTCATTTGGAGTATGGAAAGGTATTTTGACAATCTCAATCGAAGATACGAAGGAGAAGGTATAGGCAGCTACTATGTACTTTACAAACACAATGATGCTATGGTGGAAGATATGACATACCGAAAAACAAAATGGGTTGTTCAAGATCTATATCTGGATAGAGTTCAAGAGAGAGTTGAAGAACCACTTCTATCTTAAAAATGTAGAGTTCTTGGCATTTTGCAAGCTTCGTAAGTTGAGACATGAGGCCTCGCTAAGGGACTATGTGAAGGAATACTCGGCTCTACTACTAGAGATCCCAGATATGGTCGAGTGAGAAGCATTGTTCGTGTTCATGCATGGCTTACAGCCCCGTGTGGCACAAGAATTGCAAAGCAAGGGTGTCAAAGATATGGCCATGGATCTTGTGAAGGTAGAGAAGTTAGAGGACATCAAGGTGCCATCTAAGCCCAAGGAATGGAGAGATAGCCAGACTAGGATTTGGGAGGCCAATCTAAAAGGAAGACCAGTGGTGCTAAGATGTCTTCGATAGCAACCGATGATGAGCGGAGTGACAATGATTCTTGCAAAGGCAAGGATGATCGTGACAAGGGGCGATACTACACAAAGAAGTATGGCAATGGGAAGGGTATAAAGTGCTTCTTGTGCAACAGACTGCACTTGGCAAAATATTTCCCTCAAAGGGAGAAGCTCAATGCCATGAACAAGAAGTTGCGGAAGGGTTTTGATAGTGAAAGTTTGAGGTCTTCGAAAGGGGATAACTTACTCTCGAGTGTTTAATTCTTTGAGTGATCACCAAGAATAATGAGTAGAAGTAGAAACCAAGGAGAATCAAGAAGGATGTGTTATACGTAGAGGTAAAGGTAAATGAGAAACCTTGCAAGACATCGATCGACATGGATGCTGTTCATAACTTTGTATATGTGGAAGAAGCCGAGGGGTTGGACTTGAAGGTGAAGTAGGATAAGGGTTGGTCCATGCTAGTGAATTCAAAGGCCAAGCCAACACAAGGTGTTATCCAACGTTCTAACAATGCCATCGGGGTTAGGACAAGCGGAGTTCTCGATGATTGAGATGGATAATCATTCGATGATACTTTGGATGGACTTCCTGCAAAAATCAAATGCAATACTTGTTCCTCATATGGCGTCAATGTGGAAAAATGAAAAGTCTCTTGCGGTAGTTCAAAAGGTTGGAGACCATGATAGGGGCAAGGGTGCAGACGTGGCTTCACCAACTCCAAGTGGCTTGGGAGTGAGATCTTACCTCGATGTGGTGCACGGGTGTGCCACACCATGACGAGGATGTTATGGATTGGGTGTTGGATAATGTCATGGACTGCCAACGTTCGTTACATTGGAAGCTCTTAAAAGTTAGTGTAGGCTTGGAGAAGGTTCTAGGGTACTGCAAAAGAGTCCAAAAAGATTCAAAATGTCCTAGTCAAGCATGGAGAATTCTGAAAATGTCCAAAATGTTGCTAAATAAGCTAGAAGCAACTTAAAGATTCAAGAGGCTTCTTGAAGATTATGGAATATTCTAGAGTTGTAGGAAAATTCTATCTTGTGCTAGATGTGTATGGAATTTTCTAGGATATAGTAGCATGGGTAAGTCTCTGATGATTCCAAAGAATTTCCTTGAAGCCTATAAATAGGTGGAATGGCTCATTTGTGGAGTAGCATTTGAGAGAGGCATCCAATATACGATAGAAACAAGGCTAACAATCATGAGTTGAGTGGTGCAAATGGTAACATTTTTGCACTTATCACGACCCCCAACTAGCACTTTGCTAGTCCTCAGGCAAAGAACACCTTGAGCAAAGAACACCAAATAAAGCAACAAAATGCTAAACTAGACATGCGCAACTTTCGTATGGTTTACAATTTCACTTAGCATATGCAACAAGCCTTCTAAATTACTAAGTGGACCTAGTAGGATGAGTGAAGTCTCATGAGGATTTTTCAGTACTGATACCCACAATAAATGGTGAATTTTATTTTTAAACCTAAAACACCCAAGCAATAAGCATATCCATAAATTTCAACCAAGACACTTAAGGGATACACAAAGTTCAAGACACTATCAATCGATAAAGACATTCATTAGCATTAAAACTCAAAAGTCTTTCATTAGCATTAAAACTCAAAACATGTGTGTGTGTGTGTGTGTGTGTGTGTGTGTCTAACAAGCAAGCCCACAATCTCAAGATCGAGTAATAAATTGTCCAAATTTCTATCAGATTCATGCTTTGACTCAAATCTCACTATGTATGCACTTGATGAGTAAAACTCTAAGAAAATGTGCATATATGTACTCTCATATGTGGATGGGGTGGAGGTTATGTAAATCATGCAAATTATTCGCAATCCACGACTCTAAACAATGTTCAATATGATCGGTATGCACTTAACAAGTAAATCTATAAGAAAGAGGTGAATATATGTACTCTTATATGTAGATGTAGTGGAGGCCACGTAAATCATGCAAATTATCTAGAATTCATGACTCTGAAAAACGTTCAATATGATCGGTAGTCTGAAAAGTAGAATACCAAATGTCAAGAAAGAATAGTACAACCACATTACCTCATTATATATCAGACATCCATCATGCTATCCCTAGGATCAAATAGAACTTAATTTTTAGTTGCAATGTTTGATAGGAAAAATGTAATCAGGAAAGTTTAAGGAAGTGTGTGTCTCAAGACCTAGGCAATTATTCAATCAAATTATAGGCTCAATGTTTTTTTTATAAGTAGCCTTGCTCAATACTATTGCCGAAGATTATCAATACCTTCCTTGTAAATATATTTCCTTACACAAGTCAATCCCATCTCTTTTGTTTTTTTCTTGTGTTTTTTCTTTTCCAGTCAACATCTTCAACACTAATTTTGTCAATTCATGCATTTTCTTCTTTTTAACGAACATCAAACATAAAACTCCCTTCAACAAGTAGCTTTACATTCAATACCAAACCTAATATTCTTAAGGCATTTTGGCAATGGAGTTCAAAAAAAAATAGGTATATCATGTAATAGGCTCAAAGTGGCGAACTACGGATATATATATCACAAAGAGATAAACTGTCTCAAGTTATCAAAGATGGCATAAGATTATTTTCTAAGGACAACAAGAATCAGCCTTTCAATTTATTTTCATTTAGATGCAATGTGGCATGCTTCTTCATTCTGGCATTCAACCAATTGTGCAAAGGATATTAAGACTTTTATCGACAACCAATAACGGCTTTAAACTCGCTAAAGGTTAGTCTCCACAATTGTTCATCGAGATTTTCAAGCAATCCATACTCAGCACTCAAGAACATCTGAACGGGTGGCGCAAAATATGTTCATGAGAATCACAAAATGCCATGTCCAGATAGAATTTGTAGTTTTGGCCTTTTTCTTCTCTTTTTCTCTTGTTTCACCCATTTCTTAATTTGTCACTTTCACGACCTTCCCAAACTAGATTTTTTTACCTCGAATTCGAGACTTTAAGGCTTCAAAACAAAACATACAAAACTATAAACAGAAAACTATTGGGTTGCATACCAACAAGCACTAAGTTTAACATCTGCAACCAAACTCATCTCAAGAGACTACTGATCATAAATAGGGTCCATCAAGTCAATGGACTCGATGATGGTCCCGTCCACGATTGTTTCTCCAACTTTTTCATTCATGCATTTAAGTGTTATTCATTAACTTTAAAGACTGTGCCAATGCGCGAATCATGAATTTCAACTGCTCCGTGAGGGTAAACTTGGGCGACCACATAAGGGCCATCCCACCTGGACCTCAACTTACTTAGGATCAACTTCAAACGAGTATTAAAGAGCCAAACCTTACGGTCGGGCTCAAAGGATTTGCAAACAATATATTTGTCATGAAATGCCTTAGTCCTTTCCTTGTAAACCCAGGCACTTTCGTATGATTCATTACGTAGCTCATCAAGCTCATTTAATTGGAACTTTTGGTGTGATCCAGCAATGCCATACCAAAGTTGAATTGCTTAATGGCCATAGCACTCGATGCTCCAATTACACAAGTAAATGGCATGCCTTACCAAAGGCCAACCAGTAAGGTGACATGTCGATAGGGGTCGTATACATTGTTCGGTAGGCCCATAGAGTATCGGTTTACCTCAAAGACCAATCTTTCTAGCCGAGTCTGACTGTCTTCTCAAGAATTCATTTAACTTGCCCATTTGAGACATCTACTTGGCCACTAGTTTGCAGATGATAAGATGTTGTCACCTTGTGCGTGGTTGAGTATTTGCGAACTAGGGCCGCGAAATGCTTATTTAGAAAATGGGTGCCTTCATCACTAATGGTTGCTTGAGGGTAGCCAAACCGACAAAAGATATTCCCTTAAAGGAACTTGACCACGACTTTGTGGTCATTCGTTCGAGTGGCTACCTTTTTTTTCCATTTTGACACGTAGTCGAGTACCACTAATATGTACTCATTTCCATATAAGGAAAGAAATTGTCCCAAAAAATTGATACTCCATACATCGAAGTTTTGCCCAACGAAGATTGGGGCAAGTGGAATCATATTTCTCTAGGACATGTTCTAGGTCTTCTGGCACCTCTGACATGCTTCACAAAATGCATGTGCATCTTTGTATAAAGAGAGCTATTAAAAACTACATTGTAGCACTTTGGCTATAGTATTCTTTCCACTAAAATGTCCACCTCACTCGAGAGTGTAAAAAAAGGTCAATATACTTTGGTGCTCATGTGCAGGGATGCATCATTTGATGACGTGATCAAAGCACAACTTGAAAAGCTTAAGGTCTATCTAAAAATAGTTCTTGATTTGGGAAAGAAGTGGTCCTTATTGTGCTTAGACCAATGAACCGGAGTTCACCTACGGGTAGATAATTGACAATGTGCGCATACCAAGGCAGTTGAACTAATGATACTTTAAATAATTGCTCATCCATAAATGAGTCTTTCAATGACAGTGTACCACAAGTCACATCCACAAGAATGCATGACAAGTGGTCAACTATAGAATTTTTGGTACCTTTCTTATCCTGGATTTTAATATCACCTTTCTACGAAAGAAAGATCCACTTGATTAACCTTGGCTTCGTCTCTTTCTTAGACAAAACATGCATTAGAGAAGAATGATCAATGTGCATCAGATAGTCTTACTTGTGTAGTACAAAGTATAAGGAACATGATCCACCCTTTGACCAAGGAAAACACCGATTTCATAGTCAGATGTGTCACACTTGTTTTCAAATAGAATGGTCCAATCGGGTGGTTGGATAATAGAGGCACTTGTTAGGGTTGCTTTGAGCATCTTGAAAGCTTGCATACACACTTCATCAAAGATAAAGCAAGCATCTTTAGCAGGAAGATGGCAGAAAGATTTAAAAATTTAGAGAAATCTTTGATGAAGCGCCTAATAAAAACCAACATGCCCTAGAAAAACCCCGATTAGCTTCATAGTGGAAGGGGGAGAAAGCTTTAAAATCAAGTCAACTTTAGCTTTGTCAGCTTCAATATCTCGTTTCGACACAATGTGTCCTAGCACAATGCCTTCCTGCACCATGAAATGACTTTTCTCCCAACTCAAGATCAAGTTGGTCTCTATGCATCATTTAAGAATTTGGACTAAGTGTTGGAGGCATAACTCAAAGGGTGTCTTGAAAATCAAGAAGTTATCCATGAAGATTTCGAAAACTTTCTCGACCATGTCTAAAAACATCTCCATCATGCACCTTTGAAAAGTAGCCAATGCATTACACAGAAGGCATGAACCGATAAGCTTATGTACCATAGAGGCAAGTAAAGGTCATCTTCTCTTGATCTTTCATGTCGGCAGGGACCTAATTATATTCAGAATAGTCATCTAGAAAACAATAGCATCGTTGTCTTGCAAACCTCTCTAGGATTTGATTAATAAACAACAGTGAAAAATGATCTTTCCTACTCATGGAGTTCAAAGAGGCAAGGAGTAATAAGAGGAAGAAGAATAGACCAAGTCATTTACTTCATATTTGTGACTCTTTTTCTATAATTGATACACACGTGCCAACTAGTCGTTCTACGTGTGGGGACCAATTCTCCTTGGTTATTTTCAACAATAGTGATGCCTGACTTCTTGGGCACCGCTTGGGTGGGACTCACCCATTGGCTGTCAGAAATGAGATAACTGATTGCGTCCAACAATTGTACCACTTCCTTCATTATCACCTCCTTCATATTGGGATTTAATCTTCATTACTTGCCTGAGTTAGTTTGGCATTTTCCTTCTAGTGAATCTGATGCCTGCAGACAGAGGGGTTGATATTCTTTAAATCAACAACAAACCATCCAATGGCACCCTTGTGCTCTTTTAGCACATCAATGATTTAACCTTCCTATTCAACACAAAGGTTCAATGAAATGATGACTAGTAGGGTGTCATACGGTGCCAAAAAGCATATTTGAGTGAAGCCCAAAGTGGCTTTGGCTCTAGTGTAGGTGGGACAACAATAGAGGGTGATATTGGTACACTTGACAGAGTAGGCATGGTCTCAAATTTGGCCTTCCATGTGGAAGGTGTATTGTCAAGTAGCAAATTGACCTCATGAATTAATTTGTCAATATTGTACTCATCATAACCAAAGTGGGCTAGACAAGCGGCCAAGGAATCTTCAGCCAAAATATAGAGCCCAACTTCCTCCAATAAATTCTTAACGATGTGAAATCCAAAGCAGTCTTCATTGGTTAGGAGGGAGCATTTGGAAGCATTGAACACATTCAACTTGACATTCATGTTACCAAAATAAAGCTCTATAACCCCAACTCGACAATTAATACAGGCCAAGGCAGTAGCCAAGAACGATCGGCCTAAAATGATGGGGATTGTCTTATATTGTTTTGTACCGGCTCAAATCTAGAATGATGAAGTCAACTGGGAGATGAACTTATCTACCTTGACTAGAATATCCTTAATTTCACCATGTGCCACCCTAACAGATTTGTCTCTTAGGATAATCGATGTGGGCTGTAGCTTGCCAAGCCAAATTCTTCATTTACCGAGTAGCGTATAAGGTTGACACTAGTCCGACAAGACCCATTTAAGATGATGTTGTCTAGTGATGCAAGAGATAGTGGGCTGGCCAAGATCTTGTAATTTATGGGGAGTAGCCATTTGTAGAGCAACACTCACCTACTTAGTGAGTAGAACTTTCTTTGACAAATTTGGCATTTTCGCTTTTGTGTGCAAATATTCTTTATGAATTTAGTGTAGGATGATACTTGTTTAATTGCATCTAGGAGGAGGAGGTTGATTCAGACTTGTTTAACAACCTCGAGAATCTCCTCAATAAAAGCTCCCTTCTTTGGAAAAAGGTGATGCTGCATTTAAGATTGTAGGGAAGGATACCTTCGGCACATAGGTGGGTGTCGAATTGGTTGTGGTTGGATTTGGTGGACATGAAGTGTTTGGAGGACTATCTCCGCATCTCTGATAGGTGAAGGAGCCGCTTGCTCCTTAGTTTGATGACTGCCTTCGAGGGGTTAAGTATCCACTTTCAAAATTGATGGTGAGGACATCTTCTAAGAAGGTCTTTTAGTCTTTTGCAGGTTTCATGAAATTGCTCGCCATCCAGTTGTGTGAACTGACTGATAGCTCGCACATATCGTTGGGTTTTGCCCATGAAAAGTACTTCTTTAAAAATTCCCCCATTAATTGCTCCCAAGTGAAAATGCCTTATATTTTAGAGAAAGGAAAACAAAATTAGCTTAAGGGCATCGCAACTAAAGTCATTAATCCACACCATGGAGCAGATCTTTAAGAATTCATCAGTTTGCTTAAAAGGGTCCTTGTCATCTAACCCGTAGTAAGAAGGTAGCATGCCGATTGTGTTGGGTTTAATCTTGTAACTGTGTGTCGTGACATTTGATAGTACAATACAATATGGTGATCCATAGTCAACAGGGGCAAATTACTGTTGTAAAGATGGTGCAGGTGGAGTGGGTGGTATGACAGGGACATGAAGAAGGTTGCTCGGCGTAACATGATTTTGTCCTTCGTCAGCCATGGATGTTCTAGGCAAATGTGTTGATTCTAACCTAAGTGAAGCTTGAATGGCTCCAAGTGTGCATTTGATTTCAGGGTCTGGCGATCGAATATTAGGATTCAAGGACTGACGACCTCGAATGCAAGACAACACAAAACAATAAACGTAAATACTCTAGGAACTTAAAAATAACCAACTTAATACTTAAAGTACTATAATGATATCACCTTTATGGAATTTCACCACCTTGCACTTGGTCTACGAAGGGTTGGTTTAATGATCATCTTGGTAATTAGAACACAAGGACTACAACATAAGGTTAAACTAGACTTTGACATTGGACATTGGCAACAATTTCCCACCGTCCCCGACAATGGTGTCAAAAATTTGGCGGAGCAAAAATATGACATTGTGTTACCGTGTCAAATTTGATTATTAAAAAAACTCTTAATTATATATATACAAACGTATAGCAGTGAGTTAAGTATCGATCCTCAAGAACAAGAAAAATAGTTAACATAATTCCAATTAAATCTATTCTAATTAAGAAATGAAGTATGATTTTTGTTTAGAATAACTAAATACTAAAAGACAATAGAGTAATAAAAAGGATTAGCAATTCAAGAAAGAGAAGAATCTAGAGCCTAAATTCACTACAACCTTAACAATAATAATTTCAAACTATCTAATACTCATTATTCATATGTGTTGAACACCGCACAGGTAGCAAGTACACATGATATTAATTGAGAATGTTTGTGAATCGCCAATTCACATAGATTACCATGGGTTAGCATGATCTGTCTCTAAGACACGGATGGTCTGGTAGCACGACACGTCTTACGAGGCATAATCTATCTCAGTTAGTTAGCAAAAATCAATTAATTGCTTGTTGTATGTTATTATTTAGAAATCTAGAATATAAACACATACAACAGTTAGAAAAGAGGTAAATAACTTTTTTAAACCAAAAGACAATGTTATGTCTTACAACTTTGATCTGAATGATGAAAACAAAAGATAAAACAAAACACACATTACTTGGAGTTATAGCTTTATCTACACCCTAGACAGGAGTTTATCTGTCCATGAGAAGTAGTTGGGTCCCTTATAAATGAGACTCTAACCTAGTGGGACTATAACCCACAAAATAATTATGTGGAACTCTAACCTACATAAATCATCTTGGGACTCCAACTTGAATAAAAATGAGTATATGGAATTCTAACCCCATAAATCATCTCGGGACTCTAACCTGGTAAACAAACATTGGGACTCAAACCCAAAAAATGATTATGCAAGACACTAATCACATAATCCAATGTGGCAAGATGACCTACAAAACCAGTTTATCATCTTTTCCATTAATGTCACTATTTGTCTCTATATATTTCACTATGTACAATGCTCACCCAACACCCTTCACTTCTTTGTTCAGGCGTTATTCAAACCGGCATTCCTAACATAATTTCTAAGTTTGTCAAAATAATCTATAAATACAATTATGTCCATTCTACAAAAAAATGGACAGCGCGACGGTTGAAACCTGACTATTCAATAATACCTCAAGCAACAAGATGGCTATGCCTGAAACTTTCACCAAGTTCAACAATTAAGAAATCCAACAACATCTCTATCCGAAATTCAATTTTATCAATTACACAACAGGTATCCAACTAACAAGATCAACAACTCAATATTGAAATACAATCACATAGGGCTATCTCGCTCCCACGGGATCCATGGACATGTGATGGATACTTGTGTTGTGTGAACATGCGTTTGAGGGAGGGAGGGTGGGGGGAGACCTTGGTTTACTTAGCATAAGTTGGGAAACTTTGAAATTCGGATAAAGTCTTTTATGGACTTTTTTCTTTTGAAAATGTTTTAATTTGGTATTTTATATTTTTATAAGAGCAAAACATGTACTATTCTTTTACTATCAATAGAATGTTTTAAAAAGTAGTCACTTTGTTCTTTTATTAACTTTGTTAAAAATCGAAAGTGTCATAACAATGGATTATAATCACTTTTTATGACACATTTGGAAAATATATCAAATGAACCAACGCAATTTTTGGCAAAATATATGTTTTCGAAAAAAAATTTGATGAATAATCTTGATCATTAGGATGGATAATTGGACCTTGATCCAATCTCTTGCTTTGAAATCATCGTTATTTGTATTTTTTAAAACTTAGTTATTTTATAATAAAACTAATGTTTAAATGATCTTTTACATATCAATTAATATTTAAATTTGCAAAATATTTGAAAAATTGTTTCCAAAATTACTCTAATTTAACAAAACAGAAATTTTAATAAAACTAAATAATTAGTTCTAATATTAAAAGAAATAAATTTTTTATTATGTGAACAAAAAAATGAAAATTTGTACAAAATTGCTTTATAACAGCCACAGAGGCGGTGGTTCCCACGATATATTGCATCTTGTTGCGGGGTAGTTGCCCAAGCACTTCCTTCTCTCTCCTCCATCTCGCTGCCGATTCGCTCCGAAGACCTTTCTCTCTCTATAATTTTTTCTTTCAGATTCCTTGTGTCTCTCTTTCGTTTCTCTCTCTACAATTCACACACTCTCTATAAATTGCTCCCTACCCCTCCTTTATTATCTTCCAACCTCTGACCGTTTTTTACTTAATTTTCTTTTCTGTTACTTTTGCTCCCGAGTCCTCTTGGGCCATACGCTACCTATCTACAGCTCGCTGAGGTATGATCTCTTCTCCTCACTCTTTCATCTGAAAATGATTTGATCAATCTAACCTTTTTTCAGCCTCTGTTTCGGTATTTTGTCGTCAGATCCAATTCGGATCTCCAGCGTTTCCCTTCCACTTCCATGGCTATTTGATGTAGTTTGTGAAACTTTTTGTGGTCACGTTGAGCTTCACTGTTTCTGAAATTTCTGCGTTAGGGACTGTTTTTTTCTTTATAATATTACTATTTTAAGAAGATTTCATCCAAAAATTGATTGAAATGATGGTTAATTATATAGATCTGAGAGTACGTAATTCTCAAACAGTTTCTCGCGACACAAAAATAAAATCAGTTCCGGAAGCTAAATTTTGGCAAAGAAATCAATTGTTGGAGGGACCGAAAAAATCATTTTCAACTTTTTTTGTTCCTGTTCCATAGTAATACTTGATCTGTTAATTAGATTTCTCATGTGTGTTTGTCGCGGTAGACCGGAGAATGATTTGTTTGATTTCTTTCCAGATTTTTTTGTTTTGGTGATTTGTGGCGAAATGAATTAAAATGTTAATTAATTCCCATCCACTATCATGACTATTTTGCTATAATATCTGAAACGTTTCTTAAAATTTCCTTGCAGTGCATGCTATGTTGTTTGATTTTGAGGAAATTCCTTCCAAAATTTTCTTGTAATCGAAGTGCTTGTTTCGAACCACAATCTAATTTTTTTTTATCCGAAGGTCGGAGTTTATGTTTAATATTTTTGTTTCCTAAAAGAAAATACTGATGGAAAGACCGAATAGTCATTTTTAAACTCATTTTCCGACTTAATTTTTGATATGTTACTTTCCATTTCTTATGTGTCCGAAAATGGAAAAGGATTTGATTTTTTAAGAGACAGATCTTCGTCGTTTGTCAGTAATTATATTTTAGTTATGGTTGGTTCGGATTTTAGGTACATGCAAGGCTGTTTTGTTGATCTTACCGATGCCTTTGCTTTTCTTTGGCGAAAAGGTCAAATATATTCAGCCGGCGTTCTTTTTTATATTTTATATTTTAAAACTTTGACCAGATCTCAAATCTCATACTGCTTCGATCTGTTCGAAAAAATTAAAAAAATTTATTTACTTATTTGTTTAAAATCGAGATCGTGTCCTTATGAAAATTGATTTGTTCACTAGGCGTTGTGCATATAAAATCTGAAGAAAGATGAATCACGCCTTCGCAGCCTGTGAGGAGATGAGGAGCTCTGTTTCTGTTTCTGATCGAAGAGAGGCGGTAGTTTGTCCGAAACCTCGCCGAATAGGTATATTAAACACTGGTGCTAGCGATCCGATGATCAGACCTTTGAGATGGTATGTGAGGTAAATTTGCTCAATTCCATACCTTTGTTTTTCATCTGCCTATGTACTTTGAATATCTCTGTTTTCTAATCCTTTATGTTTTGTTATTAACAGTCATCATCCAGAGCTCTTTGAATCAAAAGCAGGAACAGATCTCCTGGACATCATCCTCCCTAAGGTATGTCTTCTCTTCGCTGTTCATGAATATTTTAATTTTGTATCTGGCTAGTGGTTATTGATTAAAACATGTTAGGATTTAACGTCATGCTTGCAAATCTTTTTGAAGGAATTCTTTCTTGTTTGGTTTTACCTGCCATGATTGGGTTTGTATGAGATTTTGCAGGAACTCTTTTGATTGATGATTTTAAAATTTAACCAATTTTTTAGGAAACGTTTTTCATATTTTCAAAACTCTCTTCTTTAGAAATTGATACGATGCAGAAATATTGGGTGTTGTTGGCTTCAAAAAGCTTTCTGCCAAATTTTATTTTGAATTGAACAAGTGAAAATCTCCCAAGGGAAGCCCTATTACCCGGTAACAGTGGACTTTTGCCAGGGCAAGTTATAACTACGTGATGCGTTGTGGAGTTGTTATCTGTCTTCACATTAGTTTTCAAATTCGTTTTCGGATCAGTTTGTGGGCTATGTTCTCATGGAAGCATCCCACTAAAGCATATTTTGAGTTTTTGCATAAGAATTCTGTTTTTCGTTTTGATATTACAGGGTGGTTATGGTGCAGAACAGCAATCTTGTGCACAGGCAGCAGCTGCCTCGCCGCCCCCATTTTTTTGCGGGTCTCCGCCGAGCAGAGTATCTAACCCATTAATTCAAGACGCCCGATTTGGGGATGAGAGCTTCACCCCAATCTCGCCGCAGTCAATTCCCATTCCCTCGGGTTTATCGATATCATCTCCTTCCTCGTCCACCAGAAAGGTTGGATGCGTGAGGGCAAGTTTTGGGAACAACCCCGCCGTGAGAATCGAGGGGTTCGATTGCCTTGACAGAGATAGGCGCAACTGCAGTATCCCTGCCCTGGCTTAAAGAACCTCAATCTCAATTCAAAGTACATACACAAACACAAGCCAAAAAAACATGAGACAACAATCTTGATTCTAGAAGCAGATGAGTTCTTAACATGGTCACCGAGGAGAGGAAAGTGGATCCTTTTTGTTTATGTAAATATGTTTGAAGTGTCAGCATGTATAGTGTCTGTAAGTAACAAGTAGTTGACCAAATTCTAATTGAGTTCTATTTGTGTCTTTAGGAAACTTTAGAGGCAATTCCTCCCGCTAATGATGTAAGTAGGTACGAGGGGAGGGAAAATTTTAGAATTTTGTGTCGCCGTGTTGCGTTGATGAAGTCGAGTCTCACTAGTGCTTTAGTAGGTGGCTTTCTGAAGAGAATTTGTAAAAATCAAGCCGGTATGGAGTCATTATTAGACAGTTTACCTTGTTGATATATGATCATTGATCGTTAATTCCCTTTGCTGTTAATTTTTATAGGATGATGTTTCTCTGTAGTTCATTTGTGACGGGCATGCAGTTGCTTCAATTTTACGACGACTTGTTTATTTTTGTAGGATTTAATAGGTTATTTGTTATATCTTTGATATCGTTACTTGCTAGATGATTGAACGTAAGTCAATCAAGCAGTTATTATTGTGTACTTAATCAGTTTTAATGCATAAAAATTGTTCGGTGAGTATATTAAAAGATGAACGGTTCAAGTTACTGGGTTGAACCCAGTAGTCGATGTAAATTCTCTTTAATTATGTTAAATAAATAATAATTTACATTGAAGTTTGAATCTTGAACTATTATAATTTTACAAAAATACGACATTAAGCGTATGAAATTTGATGAACCTTCACCAATCATGAGTAGAAATGTGTAATTGAATGAAACAAACTCAATTTGATGAACCTTCACCATTCATGAGTAGAAATGTGTAATTGAATGAAATAAAATCAAGAAATCAATTTACAGAGAGACTGAAAACAAAACAGAAGAGATATATAGAAGAGAAAGGCGTAATTTTTATTGTATTCCTTTATTCACGTCGAAACCCTTTTACACCAGACTATTTATATGAGCTTGCAAACCCACCGACTTACTAAAAATCAACTCAAGAAAAGTTTAACTAACTAATCAAAGAAAAACCACTGGCTGACTTGCTAACAGATTTGCGATTTGCTTAACTAACGAATTTAACAAGAATAAACAATAAACCTTCATTCTGAATGAAATTACAAAAATACAAGGATAACAAACACATTCTAGCTATTAATTCATTCCCCTTCAGAATGCCTGAACTATTCTTCAATACAGTAGCATCAGTAGTACTTTGATTCACACTCCCCTGCAAAATGATGGGAGGCAAACCAACCATCGGTTTGTCCTTAAGAAATAGAAAACGACCAACAGAAAGTGCCTTGATAAAAGTGTGTGCAATTTGGAAAGTTGTGCCAATGTGGGAAACAACAAGATGTTTAGATAAAACCTTCTCATGAACAAAATGGTAGTCAACCTCAATGTGTTTTGTGCGAGCATGAAACACAAGGTTGGCTACCAAAGCAAGAGCAGACTGATTATTACACCAAATGTGAGGAAGTGTAGATAAAGAAACAGAAAGATCAACAAGCAACTGTTGGATCCAGGCCATATCAGCTGCAGTTTGAGACAGAGCATGATATTCAACTTCAGTGGAGGAACGAGCTACAGTATGATGTTTCTTGGCACACCAAGAAATCAAATTGGAACCTAAGAAAACAGCAAAACCAGTAGTTGATCAAGAGATGAAGAAGTAGGACAAGAGATGAACCTTTGTGAATAACAAATAATGAAGTATTAGCCTTGCTATGAACAAAGCCTAGTTGAAGAAGAAAACCAGAGAAAGTGGAAAACCAGGACCGAGGGGTCTTGCCGCAAACCATACAAGGCCTTGTGCAATTTACACACAAAATGAGGATGAGAAGTGCTTCCATACCTAGCTGGTTGCTTCATATAAACATCTTCATCAATGGCACCATGCAAAAATGCATTAGAGACATCCAATTGATGCAATGACCAGTGATGATGAACTGCGAGACTTAGAACAATCTGAATAAGGGGTTGTTTAACAACATGGCTAAATGTTCCAGTGAAATCTAACCCTACTTTCTGTTGGTTGCCATTGGCCACTAAACATGCTTTATACGGAGCAACGGTGCCGTCAAAATGTCGCTTGATTTTATATATCCATTGGTAGTTGATAACCTGACCATTAATTGGAGGAGGAACCAAACTTCAAGCGCCTTTCTGAACCAAGGCTTCAAATTCTTTTACCATAGCCTTTTTCCAAACATAAAACTTAAGGGCTTCACCAAAATATTTGGGTTCAGGCATTGGAACAGAAGGGACAACTACCATTGAGATAGGATGTTGTGGTTTGAAAGTACCTGCTCTAGGCCTTGTGATCATAGGATGAACAGAAGGCAAAGTAGTAGGAGAAAAACCAGATGGAATAGGATCAGCATTGGAAAAACTAGGTGAAACAGGAGGAGGAGAAACAACAGCTGAATCAGGACTACGGTCAGACTGTGCAGTTGAAGAAGACAGATCAGGTGGTAAAGAAGACTGAATAGTGGAGATAAAGTCAGGCAGATATATGGGAAAGTGCATTTCAAATGCAGAAAAGGAGGTAAGAGGAACCTTAAAACTCTAAACAGATTGATCAGTAGAAGGTACAGAAGTGGAAACAATAAAAGAATAAGGAAATTGATGCTCAACAGACTTTACACATCTAAAGATATAGACTTTATGAGAAATGGGATCATAATAGTGAAAACCCTTGGTAGTACCACAATAACCCTAGAACACACAGAGAACAGATCTGGGATTCAATTTGGTAGGAGCATAAGGTTTAATCCAAGGATAACATGAACAGCCAAAAGACACAAGAAGAGTATGATCAGATTTGGAATTGTAGATCAAAGTAAATGGAATTTGAAAGTCGAGCGAAGAATGAGGCAAGTGATTAGCAAGATAGATAGAAGTTAGCAAAGCCTCTAACCAAAACTGAGAGGGTAATGAAGCATGAGATCACATTGTGACAGTAGTCTCAATCAAGTGTCGATCTTTCCTTTCAACTTTTCTATTTTGTTATGAGGCATAAGGACAAGTAGTTTGGTGTATTACACCAGCATCCAAATAGAGTAGTCTTAAGAAGTTATTAACAAATTCTTTGCCATTGTCTATCTTGACCTTTTTAATAGTGCATTGGAACTGAGTCTGAACATACTTTTGAAAGTGAACTATGGACTATTTTACCTCAGATTTATATCTCAATGGAAACAGCCAGCAGTATTCGTTATAGTCATCTACAATTAGAAGATAGTATCTAAACTCTTGGAAAGAATTGATAGAAGCAGGTGATGAACGCGCACAGATTATACCAAAAAAAAAATATAAAACCCTACTAGGTAGAATTAAGATTCATATCTTTGAGATATCTTTGGTTTGATCTCAACAATCTTCACAGTTTAATTCTAATCGAACTTTGAGCACAGCTGGAATGATTCTGCTTGACTGACCTCGAGATCTTCTATCGTAATCCTATTGCACCTTGATCACGTACTGAGTGTGGACTCAAAAATGTGATCTGCTTACCTTCACAGAATATCTCTTAATATTTCGAGTATTAAGTTGTGTATTTAACCTAGAAGGAATAGCGGTATATATATAGCCAACGATAGGGACTCACAGGAGAAGTACGGGTTGGACTTCCTTTATAATTTGGAATTCTCAATCCAACCCGGATTAATTCCAAATTATATAAATTATAATTCATACTACTACAGAATTATAATTGCATTCTCTTCCCATATCTCAAAATTATATTTCGAACTTTATTTATCTCCCCATGTAGAGATTGCAAATACCTTACTGACAATTTATTTAATCAATATTTATAAAATTTCTTAAAACTTTCCACGTAACTTATTCGTTATGTCGGATACTAATATCCTCTTGCAGAGTTCGACATAATCGAAACATATAAGTGGAACCTCAAGAGGATATCATCAATTCATATAAAGAGACGTGGATTCCATTAATAATTAACAGTTGTCATACACACTTAATATTGTGACATAACTTATCGAGACTATTGGCCCACAAGACCTCACTCTATAATGAATCAAAAGTCAACAACATTAAATGTACACATCTATTAATTATCTTTGGGTTAAGAGCACAAGCATTCGTAATAATCATGAGATGAAAATTGTATTATATTGTCAGTATAAATACAATTATCTCAAAGTGGTCATGTTCAATACACACAAAATGTACTAACACAGTAGTTAAAACTATACTATTTTCCATAGTCAAGATAGACCTACTTAAATATTGTGTTACAGTCCTACTGGTGGTGTATGTCCAATTTCACCTAAGACTGTAAACTAAAGACTTATATTCTATAAGAAATCTGATCTTCTGTGTATAAGTCAAACTATATATATCAAATTATTTACTATGTGCAATAAGAGACATCCATGCACAATATAATATGATATAATGCAAATATTGTCCATAAAGATTCTCATCAAGAAAAAAAATAACTATTTAAATAATTCAGAGCAAATATTAATCCATTACATAAAGTGATGACTTTTAGTATAACACCCCACACATCCATATGCAACAATTCAAAAGGAAAAGTAGTAGTACTAGTAGATCATGTAAAAGGCAGTTTATGACTTTTATCCAGATCACAGCTGCAACATTCTACATTATGTGGTTTGGAACCAGATATGACTAGCTGCTTTATTAAAGACTGAAACAAAGAGAAACTAGGGTGACCAAGTTTATGATGCCATAGTTCTGCAGTGCTTGCTGATGCAGTAATCAAAGCTGAGGAAGCAGTACCTTTATAATGGTTCTGTATTAGATAAAGCCCCTTGTGCCATGGGCCCTTGAACATTATTCTGCCCATTTTCTTGTCCTGAATCAAGTAAACAGTAGAATAAAAAATGATGTTATATTGGTTATCCTTTGCCAACTAATAAACAGACAAAAGATTATGGGATATACTGGGAGTATGAAGAATTGTGTTTAACTTCAAATCTAAGAGATGCCCTGTACCTGTATGCACCACAGGAATAGAGGTGTCATTCCCAACCATAACTCCATCTTGATTTGAACAAAAAACAGTATGAGTCATATGCCAAAGATCATTGGTGACATGATTGGTAGCGCTGCTGTTAAGATACCATTGGGGCTGAGCAGTAGAAGGATAAAAATCAGGTCTGAAAGTGTTTGAAGAGCTACACTGATCCTAGGTTGGTTGCATAAATGGCATAGGAACATAGGATTGTGAAACACTATTTGTGTTCCACTAAGAAGGAACTACACTAGGTGTGTTCCACTGTGAAGGTTGAGCAACCTGAAATGGTGAGAAAGTAGATGGAGACAAAGTGGCCATATTACCTGAGATTGGTGAACCTTGAGGTCGATTGAACACTAGTCCAGAGTATCTAGGTTGCATAAAAAAATTTCTCCTTTGTGTGTAATGTGGTTGTCCTCTCCATTTGTTTTGTTCGGGACTGTGATACTGTAAATTTAATCGATGATGACAAGTCACAGCTGTGTGATTTGTCTTGCTACATATTTGACAACCAGATTTATCACCATTTTCTCTTCCTCGATTGTATCCTCCAAAATTTTGGTGTCCAAGATAAAAGAATGGCATTTGAGAGGCAAAAGTTGAGAATACCGAGGATGAAAGGACTGAGATTGATAGGATTGAGGAAAATAAGTGGTATTGAAAGATTGAGGTGAATGATTCACTGCATTTTGTAAATGATAAACGTTGGCTACTGAATGAGTAGTACTTGAGGAACCTATTTTCTGTGATGCCCCAAAAACAGTGGACTTGTCAGGTTCACTAGAATGATGTTTCTTCAGATTATGCTTATCCTCAAACTTTATTGTATCAGCTATTGTCCTCATTGCAGTTTTTAATTGATCAAATTCTCCAAGTGAACCATGTAAGGTGTAGAATATAAGATCATCTTCATGCACTACATAATTGGCTGCAGTCAGCTTCTGTGCACAATCCCTAATTGAACCTATGTACTCATCCATGGTTGTATTCTTTGTCACATTATGCAATTTCTGTTTTAGGTCATGGATATGAGATCTTGTAAGAGTATTATATTTAACTTCCATGGATTTCCACATATCATGAACATGTTCACAACCTAAAATATGTGACAAAGCAGCAGCAGATAATGTTGCAATTAAACATGAGAGCAACTGACTGTCGATAAGACACCACAACAAATACTCAGAGTTAATCGATGCTAAACCAGTTGAATCCACATTCATTTTTGATGGACATTTCAATGATCCATTGATATAATCAAAATATTCAATAGCTTTTGTTGCATTTTGTACTTGCATCTTCCAAAGCAAATACTTCGTTGAATCCAGCTTGATCGTAACAAGAGAATGAAAGTTTGACACCAAGAAAATCAACGATTGAGGCATTGTCACCAAATTATTTGAATTCATCATTTTTTTGATTTGAAGAAAGCCTATTTTCAACTAAACAAACAGATTAATTACCAGTAACCAAGAATTGCGAATTACTTTCGTTGTTGTAGCTTTGATACCATATGGAATTTGATGAAACTTCGCCAATCATGAGTAGAAATGTGTAATTGAATGAAACAAAATCAAGAAATTAATTTACAGAGAGACTGAAAACAAAAGAGAAATGTAGAAGAGAAAGACGTATTTTTCATTGTATTTCTTTCGTGACGTCGAAACCCTTTTACACCAAACTATTTATATTTTATATGAGCTTGCAAACCCACCGACTTACTAAAAATCAACTCAAGAAAATCTTAACTAACTAATCAAAGAAAAATGACTAACTGACTTGCTAACAGAATTGGGATTTGCTTAACTAATGAATTAAACAAGACTAAACAACAAACCTTCATTCTGAATGAAATTGCAAAAATACCAGGATAACAAATATACTCTAATTGCTTGATTCATTTTCCTTCAGAACTCCTTAACCATTCTTCAATACAGTAGCATCAGTAGTACTTTGATTCAGAAAGCGCATGGGCAGAGCTATTAGGGTCAAGTAGGGTCATTTGACCCTACTAAATTTTCTAAATTTTTAATTTAAAAATTAATTAGTAAACTTGATCCCATTAAAATTACGATATTATTCCAAGCATTTCACATGAAGTATAAAAATTGTCCAAAATATTTTATTAAATGTATAAACATGTATTAAGCATTTCATCCAAATAAATAATAAGTATTTTCATTATTGTTAATGTAAAAATTGCTTCGGATTTAAAGAAAAATTAATTACTGAATAATAATTTATGCATTTATAATTAAAAAGTTATTTTTAGTTTTGAACTTAATGAATGAACATTTTCTAAATTTTTTCTTAAATAATTAAATTTATCGAGGACTTGTTTTTTGATCGTAATCACCTAATAGTCAAATAATCAGTTATATATGCATATGAAGTAATTGGTTTGACAATATTAACCTTTTGATACGCGCACATTATTAACCACTTGATATGCTCAAAACATACCATGTTATGCTCACGTTATTATTGTCCTAAATAGACAAAAATAAAATAAAATAAAATAAAATTGATCTCAATCGAGAAATCGATGTCAACGATTGAACAAATAATTCAATTCACTGAATTCTATAAAATGCATTTCAGTTCCATCACGTTTGTGTGTGTGATGATGAGATCATACTTGCTTACTTGTCACACGATAGCCAATTATATCGAATCCGAATGGTCAATATTCTTTTTCCCTGCTTCGGATGGAATCTTACCTGTGTGCTGGCCTCTGCACTATTTGGTAAGAAAGAGGGATGGTAGCACAGATGAAAATACTAACCTAAAAAATGAAATAACCGATTGAATAGTTCATGTTTCATTGTATTTTGTCGGTGATGAGTAGTATGTTCGACAAATTGAGTTGACCATGTGTTTTGTTCAGTTTTATGTACTTGTCTCAGTTTTATGTGTTCAGCTCGGTCAGGGCAAAACAGAGCCGATGAGATCCCTTATACCCCTCCACCACTCATGTGAGAAACATTCTTCAACTGAGACTCCTATTTATGCGGAAGACAGGATCCAGCCTTGAACTAACAGTTATATACGACTAGAACAAAGATAAACATAAGAGATCCACTTAACCTATCCTTTAGGAGGATAAGGTTAATCACTTCTTATAATCTCGTCAAGATGCTAAAACATAGAGCCACTCTTATATAACTCAAGGGCCCCCTATGGTATAATGTACGAGTATTCTGTCTTACTCAGAATGATTTCCTACCTTTCTTTTACATATTTTTCCTCCACCTTAAAATTGATTTAGGCATCGGAGGGGTGTTGGTGAGATACTACACCGGTGTCAAGTTCTTTTGTAGGTCAGGTGAGTGGGCGATCAAATCTGTTTAATCAGTTGGCGCCATTTGTGAAAACGACATTCCTTTTTCTGTTACTGATTTGAACAGGTTATGATTCATACTTGCTCCATGGCTTCCAACGACAACAATGCTCCACCTCTAGCTCCCGCCAGGGAAGATAGGCATGCCCAGTGACTCCGCTAGCTCCAATCACTTCGGGTTATTATCAAGCCCTTCGTCAGGAAGTGCTAACTTTAACTCAGGGGATGCAATGCATCCTTAAGCAAAACCAAGCCTTACTGCAGCGCTATCAACTAGCGCCATCTACGAGAGACCTGCCACCTCCACCTCCTCTAGTGTGTGATCTCACTCGAAATGATGCTCCCAGAGAAAAAGTAGATCCTAATAGAGGACAGGGCGAGCCAAGTAGCCATACAGGTACTCATCCCAACAGTGTTTTTGCTGGCCTCCTGGCCCCTAAAGGTCCTATAACTGATCAGATGCGCCATATAAAAACACAATTGGACGAACTGGCAAAACAGATAAAGACCAAGGCTCCTACCTTAGTTGAAGAATTTGTGCAGACCACAAAACTTTTGTTTACTGCTGATGTAATGGCAGTCCCCTTTCCACCAAAATTTTGAGTTCCTCAGATTGACGCCTTCGATGGGACGAAAGATCCCTTCGATCACCTGGAAACTTATAAATCCCTCATGCACTTACAGGCTGTTCCTGATGCCATCATGTGTAGAGCTTTTCCCATTACCCTTGGAGGAGCCGTTCAAATTTGGTTCAACAAACTCTCTCCCAATACTGTAAGCACTTTTAAGGAGCTCAGCCAAAATTTTGTTAGCTATTTTATTGCCAGTCAACAATATAGGAGGGCGGCCACCTATCTGCTTAATGTTAAACAATTCAAAGGTGAGACCCTCGGGGAATTTACTTTTAGATTTAACAAGGAATTCATGCAAGTAGAAAATATAGATGACTAAGTGGCCATAACAGCATATATGTCAAGTCTTAGGCCTGGACAGTTCTTATTTTCCTTATCAGCTGATCCTCCACCCAACATGGCTGAACTCATGCCAAAAGCCTAAAAATAGATGAGCGTGGAAGATATGCTTGTCGCTCATAGGAATCGAGAAAGAGAAGCCCCAACGACTAGTCAGCATGGGGGATTCCAGTTGTCCAGAGAATGAAAGAGACGTGAGGGCGGTCAGTCATGGACTGAAGATTCTTTTCGGGGCAAGAGAACTGATCGGAGAGAATACCCCAGAGGGGAAGACCAAAAAGAAGATTTCAAGACTATGCCCCTTTAATAGCTACAGTCAATCAGGTGTTGCAAGAAATTTGTGACTTCCCTGAGCTCAGATGGCTAGGGAAGATGAAGACTCCTTTTGAGAGGCATTCTTGTCATAAGTATTGTTGGTTTTATCATGATCATGGTCATGATACGGATGATTGTATCGAACTCAAACAACAAATTAAAGACCTTATCAGAAGGGGACATCTCCAGAGATTTGTTCGGAAGGATGACAACTCAAACCGGCAATCGGATGACGGGAGGGTACCCGTTGCTTACGGACAGAAGAGGAATCCTCCCCAACATCGTCCGATCGGAGAGATTCATATGATATCTGGAGGGCTAGGGCCAGTGGAGATACTAAGTCTTCTCGGAGATCTTATGTTAAAGAGGTGTTCAATGCAGAGAAGCTAGTAAAATGAACATGGGTAGCTATGCCAACTATCCAGTTCACAGAAGACGATGCTAAGGAGGTATTTCAGCATCACCCCTTGGTAGTTACGATTCTACTCACCAATTGGACGATGAGAAGACTCCTGGTTGATACAGGTAGTTCTGCTGACCCCATCTTTTTTTGCAACATATGAAGGACTGCATTTGGAGAAAGATAAAATTAAGCCAATAAAATCTCCCCTTGTTGGATTTTTTGGAGAAACTGCTCATCTTGTCGGGATGGTGACCCTTCTGATCTTGCTGGGAGATGAGCATAGAAATGCTACTGCATTGATAGATTTCTTGGTAATAGATTGCCCTTCAGCATATAATGTTATACTAAGTAGACAGACTCTCAATAAGTTCAAAGCCGTGGTGTCCATTTACTATTTTAAAATCAAGTTCCCAATTGCAAATGGAGTAGGTGAAGTCAGAGGAGACCAGAAGAGAGCGCGAGAATGTTGTCTCACCTCTATGAAGATGAAGAGAGAGACCCTTTCTGTAAGCGGGATTGATATGCGAGATGAAGAAAAGCTCAGGCAAGGAGAGCCAGTGGAAGAACTGGTTGAAATACCTGCAGTGGAAGGTCAAACCAAGAAGGTCTTCCGCATTGGCTCTAGATTGGGCCTGAAGGAGGTGGAAACCTTGGCTGGTTTTCTACGCCGTTACTTAGATATTTTCGCTTGGTCACATGAAGATATGACTAGAATTGATCCTAGCATAGCGGTATATAGGCTAAATGGTGACAAAACCTATCAACTAGTTAAGTAGAGGGTGCAGACTTTCGCCCTGGAAAGGAATGCTGCCATTGCGACAGAAGTAGATTAGTTGAAGAAAGCTCAGTTTATCCGAGAAGCCCGCTATCCTGTATGGATTTCAAATGTGGTCTTAGTACCCAAACCAAATGGAAAGTGGCGATTATGTGTGGACTTTAAAGACCTCAATAAATCGTGTCCTAAAGACAACTTTTCCCTACCAAGGATTGATTTGCTGCTAGACTCTACAGTAGGCTATGAGCTGCTCAACTTCATGGATGCCTTCTTAGGTTATAATCGATCCAAATATACCCTGAAGATGAAGAGCGAATGTCTTTCATTACGGCTAGAGGACTATACTGTTATAAGGTTATGCCTTTTGGGCTAAACAATGCAGGTGCCACCTATTAGAGATTGGTAAATCGTATGTTCAAGGAGCAGATTGGGTGGAATGTTGAGGTGTATATTGATGATATGTTGGTTAAGAGTCTCAATAGATTTAACCATGTGGCAGATCTAAAAGAAACTTTTGAAGTACTCAAGAAATACTAGATGAAGCTTAACCCCAATAAATGTGCGTTCGAGGCCAGCTTGGGTAAATTCTTGGGATTTATGGTCTCTTAGAGGGGCACAGAGGCCAATCCAGAGAAAATCCGGGCCATTCTCTACATGAGATCCCTAAGAGGAATCAAGGAAGTACAAAAACTAACGGGATGTATATCAGCCCTAAATCATTTTGTCTTTAGGGCAACTGCCAGGTGTCATCTATTTTTCCAAGAATTGAAGGAGGCTTTTTGATGGAATTAAGCATGCGAATTAGCATTGCAGCAGTTGAAGAAGTATCTCACAGTTCCTCCTCTGCTCAGTCGCGTAAGAGAAGGGAAAGACTTGTATCTGTACCTAGTTGTTTGTTCCCATGCAGTCAGCTCGGTGCTTATTTGAATGGAAGGAAATGTCAAACATCCGGTCTATTATGCTAGCAGAGCCCTAAGGGAAGCAAAGATAAGATATCCTAAAATAGAAAAGATGGCCTTCGCTCTAGTCATAGCAGCAAGAAGACTGAGGCCTTATTTCCAAGTACATTCAGTTAAAGTCATGACTGATCAACCCTCAGGAAGACACTTCACAACCCATAGACATCCAGAAGGTTAATCCAGTGGTTCGTAGAGTTAGGAGAATTTGATTTGGATTTTTGTCGGAGAACAGCTATCAAGGCTCAAGCTTTGGTAGACTTTGTGGCAGAATTCACCCCTCATTGACGAATCAGGTTTTGAGCAAGAAGATACAAAAGGATTGTTGATTGAAAGCCCTGCAGAGTGGATGCTCTATGTAAATGGGTCAGTTAACACAGAAGCTTGTGGGACAGGCGTATTCCTAATCTCTCCTGACCAAATCAAGTTGCAGTATGCTCTTAGATTCGACTTTAAAGCCACCAACAATGAGGCAGAATATGAGGCCCTTCTTACGGGACTCAAATTAGCTAAGTTCTTAGGCATAAAAGATCTAACTATTAGAAGTGACTCCCAGTCGGTGGTAGGACAAGTTTTGTGAGAATATGAGGCCAGAGGAGACCGAATGAGGCAATATCTGGACCAAGTGAAGCAGCTATAGGAAACCTTTAGGGCTATGAATGTGGAGATAAGTCCTTGAGCAGAAAATCATGAGGCAAATCAGTTGGCACAACTAGCTACAGCTCGAGAAGAAATGTTAGATCGCCTTGTTCCTATTCAGCGATTGGAGAGGCCCAATGTTGAGCAGCTTGCTGTGGAAATTGCTGCAGTCAGTTATAAAGGATCTTGGGCAGATCTTATAGTTGAATACTTGGAAAATAGGGAATTGCCAACAAACAGAGACATAGCAAGAAAGTTGAGACTCCGAGTAGCTAAGTATTTGTAGATGAATGGGGTACTCTATCGTAGAAGTTATTCATTCCCCCTTTTGTGCTGTTTGACTAAAGAAGAAGCTGAATATGCCTTAAGGAAGATCCATGAAGGATCCTTTGGGAATCACTCAGGGGGGGAGATCTCTAGCGTAGAAGTTATTTAGAACAAGCTATTATTGGCCATCCATGTAGTCTAATGCAATGCAAATGGTCCAACAATGTGAAAAATGCCAGAGGTTTGCTAATATCCCTCATCAACCTCCCACTTTGCTGACCCCAATGTCCTATCCCTGGCCATTTGCGCAATAGGGGTTAGACTTGATTGGATCTCTTCCAGTTGGGAAAGGGGCAGAATAGATTTGCTATAGTGGCTGTAGATTTCTTCAGCAATGGGTGGAAGCTAAGCCCTTGGCCACCATCAGCACATAAAAAGCTATCAACTTCATATGGAAGAATATCATTAGCAAATTTAGGCTGCCTAGAACTATTATCACTGGTCGGGGCAAGCAGTTCCACAATGACCAGTTCCAAAATTTTTGTGAACAAAGGGGAATACGAGTGCACTATACTTCCAAAAGATATCCGAAGGCAAATGGTTAGGTAGAGGTCACCAACCGCACCATCAAGACGAACTTGAAGAAAAAATTGGAAGCCGCAAAAGGGGACTGGCCAGAGGAGTTATCCAGTGTACTTTGGGCATATTGCACTACTACCAGAATAGCAACGGGAGAAACTCCCTACTCCTTGGCCTATGGGGTGGAGCTTTTGATTCCAGTCGAAATAGGCCTGCTCAGCCATAGGATCAGTGATTTTAGAGGGGCAGATAACCACCAAGGTTTACTGGAGGAACTGGACTTCTTAGAAGAAAAGAGAGAAAGAGAAGCCATGAAGATTGCAGCTTATCAATAGTAAATGGCCAAGTTCTATAATAGCCAAGTTAGAGAGAGGAGTTTCAAAGTTAGAGATTTGGTATTAAAAAATGTGGACCCTACAGGGAAGAAGACCGGACACTTGGGACCGAATTGGGAAGGTCCCTATCAAATTGCAGAACACATAAAGGTAGAATTCTATCGACTAGTTACCCTGGCCGAAAAGAAGCTTTCTCAACCTTGGAATGCTAAGCACTTGAAAAAGTATTACCAGTAACTTTCCTTTTCTGTCATTTTTACTTTACTTTTTGAGACTATTTGTCAAACTACTTATTTAAATAAAATACATTGAGATTACACAAGTGTTCATTCATCTTTTGGTTTACATGAATCATGAGAAGAATTGAGCAGCTTCGCCTACTTAGAACATGTCCTCTAGGACCATGAATTCGAGCTGCTTCGCCTGCTTTGTACATGTCCTCTGAGACCATGAATCCAAGCATTTTTGCCTGCTCAATACATAACTTCCAGGATAATCTATCCAAGCAAACATCTCTGCCTAGTACATATCTTTCAAGATAATCTATCCAAATAGTTTCTCATTGTTAACATGTCTTATCCTAATATAAGTAGCTGTGGTTGCTTGTACTTATCCAACTTAAGACATACAAAAAAGAGCTCAAGCATAAAATCACATGCGAAGAGTTGAAGGTATGTAAATAGTTAAAACCACCACCAGGTGAAAATTGTTCGAAGACATAAAACAGCTGTGGAAATAGAAAGAGAGTGTGTAAAAACAGATCTATATATCTTGTCCAACGAGGGGATCCTGCACATCAGAAGATTCCATCACTCTAAAATTGTTCGAAGACATAAAACAGCTATGGAAATAGAAAGAGAGTGTATAAAAACAGATCTATGTATCTTGTAAAACGAGGGGATCTTGCACATCAGAAGATTCCATCACTCTAGCATGGTCTAAGGGGGTTAGATCCATGAGGGGATTCTCTCTAGATGGGTCCTCCTTGAGCACTTCATTTGTGATCCCAAATATTATAGTGTCCACGCTCTTCACTAGAATGGTCTCAGCCATCTCCACAACAGGGTGTTGAGGAACGCCCTCAGCTGGGATCTCTCTAGTCGGCACATATGTCAACTTCGTTCCTCGACTTATAGCCTCCTTGTCCTCAGCCTCATTGGACTCATTGTTAAGGGTTGCTACTTGTTAAGGCATTTTGAAATGCCTCAGTAGTGATTATTGGGGCAGCATCAACTGCCATGATAGGCATTTTGAAATGCCTCAGTAGTGATTATTTGGGCAACATCAACTACCATGATAGCTGCTATGCTGAGCCATTCTAAAGTGCCTTAACATGCTACTTGTTGAGGCATTTCTAAATGCCTCAATAGCTGCTGTGTCGATGCATTCTAAAGTGCCTTAAAAGTCCTATTAAAGGCACTTACACCTATCGCAACAGATTTGTAATAGGACACTTTTAAGTGTCGGTCTAGACCTTATCAAAGGTTTTAGGAGGCACTTTAAAGTGCCGTATAAGCATTTTTTTTTTTAAATTACCAATTTCTTAACCAAATGTATTGATGATTAAAAGATAAATTTCTACACCAAATATCTCCATACGCCACACAAATTAACAAAAGGTAAGACTTTGTAGAAAATTAATGTATATCCAAGCCGATAACAAACATTACCATTTCAACAAATGTACTTGCATCCCAATAAACAAAATGCAACTATTTAGAATTCCATGAGAAAAACACTACCCCATTCATGACAAAAGTACCCAAAGTTACATAGTTCAACAACCATGTCATTCATACAAAAAGGCATCCATCCATACTTGAACCCAATGCTAAATAATCTTTAGTCGGCACTATACTTGATTCAAACAAAACTTATATGTAAATTAAAAATTATATTATCACTAACAATAACAAGATTACATATAGTTGAGCATACCAAAGACACAGGCCATGCTATGAGTGTTCCAATGGCATCTCCAACCATTTTAAGACCTCCGTAAGGCCTCATCAAATGCTCATCCCAATTTATTGAGAGCAAAACGTGCACCTCGCATCAATTTCGTCCTAGTTCTTGGCCACCAACTTCTGCGGTTGGATCTGTGCTGATGACCCAACCATTCCCTACGTGTTCTGTTCGGCTGGTCACACTCCTTAGGGAAACAAAATCCCCCACCTGGTACCAATAAGCAAATAATTAGATGAAATGTGTTGCTTCTTTTCCTAGCTATGATGAGGTTGTAAAAATACTAAAAAGGACAACAAAACATAATAAAGAGGATTGTAAAATGTTATTATAATAGCTAGACAACCTTCTGAATAGCCACATAATCACAACATTAAATGCTGAGTTTCGCATCTTTTTACTAAAATATGAATTTGTTAGTGGTGCACTTGTTACGTAAGTATATCTTTTCTTAGCGTCTATTATACACCAATCAAGAAAATATCATACCAACCTTTCATCGGGCTTGGCCAAGAGGGTAAATGCACTCTCTAAACCTAGAGCATAACTGTTCAGAAACATGGCAATTAACTAATAGCACTATAGGAGTTGTATATTGCATCTTACAAAAAGAAGTCAGTCACATAAACACTGAAACTCCAACCAAAGTTTTACCAAGAATATAATAAAAGACAAGTTATGGACTTACTTTGTCTAGTTGAATAGGCTCCCAAACATAATTACCCTCCTCTTAAGCTATAGTCTCCGAAATACCCAGAAGAAAAGCAAAAAGAAATAAAACATACTTAATACAAAAAAATAGGGCTTAACCCAACACCTAGATACATCCCTCCAAACCCATGCTATCCGAAGAAAACTAATAAAAAAATCCATTAGCAACAAGGTCATACTCAGAAACAGAGAAGTTAATTGGGAGTGCTCTGCTGTTGATTCTTTTTTTTGCTTTTTGGTTTGGATTATGCAATTTTTTTCCTATAGTTGGTGTTGCACTGATTTTGTGGGTTCTAACTTGTCCTTCAGTCCTTTAGGATTGTTCTAGGTAGTAGTGTTATGGTTGGTTTCTCTCCAACCACTAGGCTTCTCTACTTTGTTTGTAGTAACCCCACTTTCTATTAACGCTATTCTCTTTTGCCCTTCAAAAAAAAAAAAACTAATGACATGGTGGAAATCACATCAGTTTTTCAATTTGAAAAAAGAAATATGGGAAGTCAGCCCTTGTGCTAAGCTTAGAAACAAAGTAGTTTCGATGGGCAAGTAATGTTCGGTGGGGGGATACATAGAGGACAATGGATTTGAACTTTAGGGATACACAATCCAGTTAATTAGATAACCCCTAGTTTTTTCAAACCCAAAACATCAAAAAGGTCAAAAAGGAAATACAGCAAAGAATCTTTTGAAAGAACCCAAAAAAAAAAAAAAAAACCTTTAAAATAAATTGAGTGCTTAAGTTGCATTTGACCTTGGAAACATTGAAATGCAATTGTTTCTTGGGTCATGTTTCCATTCTCAAATAGGTCTATATTTGATCTTCTTTCACCATTAGGATCCAATTAGATCAAAGTGTGTGGAAACTATGGTCTATAATTCTTATTTTGGTGGGATACCTCATAGGCATTTGGAGCTAATTGATGTTCACATCAGTTTGGAAAAAGAAATATGGCAAGTTAGCCTTTATGCCACAATATGGACAGTATGGCACCTTAGAAACAAAATAGTTTTTGACAATATAATGACTGATCAATTCTTTGTTGGAGAAAGTATCAAACTAAAGGTAGCCACATGGATTAAAGCCAAGAATGATCTTAGCACATATTCACTTTAGGACTTCATTAGATGTTAGGTAGGTGTTTCTAAGACAATTAAAGGAAAACGTAGCCTAAGGCAATGGATTTCAAAATTGGATAAATATGACTGCAAACCAATGGGTGTATGGATAGCAAGAGTTCTTTGGCCATTTCAAGTATTATTCCAGCCAGAGTGTAGGTCATCAAAGGAATGGGAGGACCATGAGACCTTCCTAGTTCCATTACCCTCCTAGTTATTAGCCTAAAGAAAAAGATTCTGCAGCAGAACATAAGCACCAAACGCTTTCCATGGACCAAATTCAACATCAGGAAAGCCAGGAGTCAATTTGAAATCAGAAAAGACTAGAAGCATAATCAACGCTTAATAGTAGCAAAAGCAATAGGTATATAGTCTCCAACACAAAGAATTAAGGATAGGGAGGACCATGAGACATAGAGCAGCACCAAAATCAAAACCTTGAAAACAAAAGTTTGATCCAAGGCCAACATTGCCATTTTCAGATCGTGGTATACTGTTGGGATCATTGCTAAAGTATAAGACATGAGTAATATGATGGCAATACATACCTTTAGACGTGGAAGCTCAGAAGCAGATGGTGAGGAGTTGACAATCGGGTTTGGAGACGTGACAACATTACTGGGATTAATCCCATTCGTTTGAAGTTGCATGACAACATTACTGGTGTGCCTTTAGCTCCTCTATGTTTTGATTTGTTTTGTCTAACTCTGTCTTCCACTCCATTGCCTTCCTATAAGAGGTGCCATTACTAGGTATTGTACTCCAAACATCGGAAGGGCAGACACCCAGCCCATACATGCGCACACTTTTAGATTTTTCTTTACCCATATAACTTGCAATTATATATCACTTGGACTAATGATATCATGTTCACCTTCTAACACTTGTTCAATCAGTTCTTTTATTTTGTCTTGTAGTACAGTTTACAATAAAGATTATGTTGTAGGACTATAGACAAACTTAGAAAGTTGTATTCAAAATGAACCCCGTAACCCAATGCATGATCTTCTGTGTCAATGCCTCATTTGATACAACACCATGATCCTTTGTAAAGCAAGTGAGGAACAAATCTGCACACGATGGGTCATGGCCAACCTATTTCTTCTATACAATACACATCAACAGTGAAGGCGCTTAGTATTCAAAAAAGGATATTGCTCTACATACTAATAAAATGACTTAAAAAATGATTTACCTTAGCCTTTGTTACTATGGCTAATGGAGTCCTGCCCCTCCTATAGATGAGAGATTGTTTAGCTCGACTTCTTTTATTTGTTTTAGCAAGTTTCTGATATGCATTCATTATAATAAAGCTATATATTAATCTAAGAAAATAATTATAAATATCTTATTTTATTCTACTAATAGAGATTTAGGATTTGATACATTCATTTTCTCTTCGTTTCAAAGCTTAACAAGTTCTCTCCATTGGTCTATTTGCACCTTGTTTGGAGTATTGCGTATTTGCTCCTCAATAGGTAGTTCCGAATTAAAGTATGAAGTCTTTACATGAGACTTCTAGCTCCTCCACTTCTTGGCAATTGATTTCAATGTCCAACACTTGTGAGCTGGAGATATATCAAATTTTTGCTACAATATAAAATATTTTTATGTTACTAAAAAAAATAGCCATCTGACATCCCAATACCAACATTCAAATAGATAATAAATAACATACCTGTACCAACGCCATCATGTCGTTTTTGTATATTCTAGGCATTTGCAGCCAACTATTATAGTGAAGTGGAGCATATTTTCCATTTCTAGCTATATTTCCTAAGAAATGACTGAAAATGCTGGTATTCGTGATCTGTTGTCCTTCGTCATTGAATGAAACATGTATGTGGTCATTCTTGGGCCTTCCCCAGACCATGGCCATGAAAGTGGGTCCCTGTACTCTCTTTCTTATGCCAATGTCACCTATATTGATGACTAAAAGGATGAACAGTCAATACAATGGCAAGATAATTCACTTACAAGTATTATTTACCTGCTTTAGTATTGGGCTGAGTATTGGTCAACTTACAGTCAATATTGGGCTGAGTATTTGTATATTCTAGGCATTTGCAGCCAACTATTATAGTGAAGTGGAGCATATTTTCCATTTCTAGCTATATTTCCTAAGAAATGACTGAAAATGCTGGTATTCATGATCGGTTGTCCTTCGTCATTGAATGAAACATGTATGTGGTCATTCTTGGGCCTTCCCCAGACCATGGCCATGAAAGTGGGTCCCTGTACTCTCTTTCTTGTGCCAATGTCACCTATATTGATGACTAAAAGGATGAACAGTCAATACAATGGCAAGATAATTCACTTACAAGTATTATTTACCTGCTTCAGTATTGGGCTGAGTATTAGTCAAATTACAAATGTTTCCATTGTCACGAGCCATTGCCATGATCCGAATAAAAACATATAATTTTTAGCAGAAACGGTCCATAGACAAAACAAAATTAGAATTTGAAAATGAAGTGAAGAAGAAGCGCAAAAGACAGAGCAAAGGACACACCCTCACATACAAAGGAAAAAACGATATGAAATAGAAGTCGAACATAAAATATATGAAATAGAAGTTCTAAAAAGTGACTATTCTTTCCAACCACTAGTACCATACAAAGAGAAAAAAAAACATCTAACTTAACAATATTGAAATACTCATATAGCAAGATAAATGTCAACATAAAATATATGAAATAGAAGTTCTACAAACTGATCAATATACTAAATGAAATCTAAGTCCTCTCTATTTTAGTCCCATGTTTGCATCTGTTGTGTCAATAGTTGTTTCTTGCACATCTTCCCTAATCCAACTAATTTTGCCATGCTCGTCTTGGAATTAACCATCACAAGACTCACTTTGTAAATATGTCTCCGCGTCGTCCACACACAACTCTGATTTCATATCAAAAGTGTCTCTAGCAGTTGTCCTAATCACAACATGCCATCCTTTGTCGAGGGGGTCTTCTACATAAAATACTTGTTGTACTTGAGAAGCTAGGACAAAAGGCTCATCTTTATATGCCAGCCGTGCAAAATTGACAAGAGTGAACCATGATCATCACTCTTTTTGTTTTTGCCTTATGATAGCCAGTCGCACTTGAACAAAATAACCTTTCGACCTCCAAAGTAATTTAGCTCAATGATGTCTGTTAACACTCCATAATAAATTACATCCCCTGCTACTAGATTATTATCACCAGCACTTGAAAAACTTGTTGTCGTTGCAGTAACAACCACCCCACTGTTTTGGAATTTTCTATTCATCTTGACTTCTTGTATGTGAAACCTAAAGCTATTCACAATGAATCCACCATATCTTTTCCCAATATCATTTGCCCCTTGAGCTAGAGCTCTAAGCTCTTCTGAAAGTTGGTCATCCTTTGCTAGTTGCAAATCTTGAACCTATTCTAATAAATTAATAGTCAAAAGAATATATGTCAATGTTCTTGTTACCTTGTTCATAAATAAAAAAATATTTGTGTTACTGTCAAGCCCTCAATTTTAAGCATAGTAAAACCATGATTAACCAATTCTAAAATCTCACAATCAATAATAACAAGTCCATAACGAAGCCTTTCATACACAATCCAATGTTTACAAACCAAGTTCCCAAAATAATGATTCGTTCCCATGGATAATCCAAGCCTGAATGGAATATCCAAAGTACTGTTTAATTACATAAGAGGCCACATTGTACTAAGCAAAAGAAGACTTAAGAAAAGAGTTAGAACACATCTTCAAAATATGCTTTAAAGATGTTGAGTAACTCTTTGATAAAAGCTCTCAAAAAGTCATGTATTACACTCCATGCACATCATGCATTCCATGCTAAGGTCCTAAAACATCACCTGAAAATATGAAGGGATGAGATAATGAACCCAATAGAGAAATTCTATGCAGATCTTACATGAATATGTATGGTATAGAATGTCAATAACAATACTTAACTTCAATGAATGTATAACCAAGCACATTAATTTATAATAAGTTTTCCACTCAATCATTTACGGATCAGAAGCAACTCTTCATATATTCATTTTACATAGTTGTTCCCATCAGCATCAGATAATGTTTTCGAGTTATATTAACAATGTCTGATGCTGAGTATTCTCGTGGGATCCTTGTCCTTTCCCCTAGCAATTCCCTTGGAAAATCTAGTTCACAAAGCATTCCTAGCATTCCCATAAGGAAGCCTAGTCCCTTTTCCTAGCAATCCCTTCGAGGAATTTAGTTCATAACATTCCTTGCATTCCTGTAAGGAAGTCTAGTCCTCTTTTCTAGCAATCCCTTATGGGAATCTAGTTCACAACATTCCTAGTATTTCCATAAGGAAGTCTAGTCCACATATTATGTCGCCCAACGTGTTCCTACATAACATGAACCATAAATTACTCTCACTACTTTAATGTATCAACCGTGACTTAGAATCAAATGGTACAATGCATCACTTCTACTAAAGGAAGTCATACTACAACTCTTTCAAGTAATAAACATGGTATCAAGCCAACTAAGATGAGAACTTTCAAACTAAGAACCCCCAAAACACACCCAAACATACTCAAGCCCTTAGCACAAAGGGTAAATTCCAAATACACTAATAATAAGTCATAATCAAGTAAGAAATATAAGAAAATTCCTACCTCAAAAAGAGAAATCCAAGATGTGAACTCCAAGGTAAAGCCCTAGCTTCAATGGTGGGAAATAGCTTACCCAAGTCTTCTCCAAGTAAAACGCTCACTTCCAAGTGCTAGATCTCAAAGAATATTGAAGGATCTTTAGAGCAATTTGGGAAATATTGAGGTTTGGTCAATGATTTTGGGAGGGAGAAAGAGGAAAATGGGTTTCTTAGAGAGAGAGGGGGAAAAGTATGATTTTAGAGTGTATAGGTTATGTAAAAAAATTTTGGTTCATCATATTTAAATCCGCGCATCTACTCGCCTAATCGGTCACGGGAAAGACACAAGGAAGCCTGACTGGTCACGGAAGGCTATTGCCTAAAACATGCTACCCGCCTGACCGGTCACGGGAAAGGCACAAAGAAGCCTGACTGGTCATGAAAGGCTACTGCCTAAAACATGCTACCTACCTGACCAGTCACCGAAAAAGGGCCATTAAGCCTGACCGGTCACACCTGGCTATTGCCCAAAATTTTTATTTTCACTTGACTGGACACACCGGCCTCCTCCAGCCCCGACCAGTCACCCATTTCTCCTTATGTACTTTTCCCCTCTTCACCAAAACTCATCTAAATCATCATCCATCTCTTTCAACCCATATCAATATTCATTCCAATCACCATAAGACATCCTAAACACCGAAATAAAATGAAAATTCTTTGGGCCCTCACAGTTACCATTACATGTTTGTACACTTACGTAGTTTCCAAACCACGAAGCAAGTTTTTCATTATGAATACGTTGGATTTCTTGTACTCGTAGACGTAGATTTTGAGCCTTGATCATGTCTTGGTGTTGTCTGCACATTAAACGTATATAAATGACTTACCTTGAAAAAAACATTTCATCTATTAAATCTCTAACTTGGAAAATGTATCAACTGCATCGCAGTTGAACAACACATACTGATGTGCCTTTACTAATGTTTCCTAGTCCAAGGATTCTGTCACTACTTTCCCGAATGGACATCCTTGGATTGAAAAATAGGCAACTTTGTAGTATTCGTACAACCCTCATCATCATTTCTACCCATTCAATTAAACTTGGTTTTGACGTCCTCTAAGTATCTAGAACAGAATATCAAGCATTCCTCTACCAAATACCCTTCTACAATGGAACCCTCTAGGTGATTTTCATTTCTCATGTATGACTTCAATGTGGCTAATTACCTATTATGAGCAAAAACGGGTATCGCTAAAGAAAGAAAATTTTATAATTGTCACAAATGTATCTTACATATAACTAAGACAAACCTCTCAATATGATACATCCAACGATAATGAATAGGTCTGGCAAATTTGGCCTCCGTGGCCAAATGAACTGTTAAATGCGTCATCACATCAAAACAAGATGGAGGAAAAATCCCTTCTAGATTGCACAAGGTTTTTGCAATTTGGCTCTCCAAACGAGTTAAGTCACGGGCATGAAGAACTTTACAACACAATTCTTTGAAAAAAGTTCACAACTTAATCAATGGTGATAGCACATGCTTAGGTAAGACTCTACGTAAAGCTAATGGAAGCAATTGATGCATTAGAATGTGGTTGTCATGACTCTTCAACCCGGAAACTTTAAGTGGTTTGAGCTGGATAGATCTTGAAATATTTGAAAAACGACCACCTGGAACTTTGACATTCTTTAAGACTTTACAAAAAATGTCTTTTTCTCTTTTACTCATTAAAAAGCAAGCAGCCAGCAAGTATGTTTGACCCAATTCAACTTGTATAGGATGAAGTTCACATCTAATACCCATAACTAACAAATCAAGACGTGTCTTTAAATGATCCTTGGATTTACCATCGAAATTCAACAATGTACCAAACAAGCTATCACAAATATTCTTCTCTGTATGTATCACGTCAAGATTGTGATGTAGTAAGTTATCATTACAATATGGTAATTCAAAGAATATGCTAAGCTTTTTCCAACCGTATGGCAACTCTAGATTATTTTTAACCAGTTTACCAAATTTAAATTTGAGGCCTTTCAATTGATCAAGGACTATAGACCTTGTTAAGCGACATGGTGCCTTTCTATGTTCTTCCTTCTGATTGAATGATCTTTTATCTTGTCGAAACACATGAGTGTCCTCCAAAAATCACCGGTGGTCCATGTCAATGCGCTTCACGCCATGCTTTAACCAAGTAGAGCATGTATCCTTGTGACATGAAGGACAAGCAAATTTTCCTTTAGTGCTCCATCTCGATAAATTTGCATATGCAAGAAAATCACCGATAGTCCACATCAATGCAGCACACATCTGAAAATTCTGATTAGTCGACGCATCATATGTTTTTACTCTAATCTCCCATAATTCCTTCAACTCATCTATTAAAGGCTGCAAATACACATCAATATTATTCCCAAATGCTAAACATCCAGGTATAAGCAATGATAGCATAAAATATGGTTGTTTCATACACACCCAAGGTGATAAGTTGTATGGCATCAAGACAACAAGCCATGTACTGTGAGCAACACTCATGGTTCGGAAAGGATTAAATCCATTTGAAGCCAACCCAAGTCTAACATTATGTGGATCTATAGCAAACTCCTTATGTTGGAAATCAAAAGTCTTCGCAGAGGAATCCGTAGGATGTCTCATAGACCCATCCTTGGTGCGGCCCTCTTTGTGCCATCTCATGAAGGATGCAGTCTTTAAGGACATGAACAACCTTTGCAATCTTGCTATTAATGGAAAATGACGTAACACCTTTCTTGGGACTTTGTTACACTTTTTTGATGAGATTCCCTCTACTTGTTGGTTTTCAACTATCTTGCATCTAGGCTCATGAAATACATGGCATTCAATCACTTTGTCATATTCTTCCCAATAAAGCATGCAATCGTTAGGGCAAGCATGAATTTTGTTGTAAGAGAGACCCAATTCCCCCATCACTTTTTTGGATTCATAGTATGACTTGGGTAGTGTTTCACCCTCTGAGAATGCCTTCTTGAGTAGCGTGAGTAGCATGGTAAACTTTCTATTAGTCCATTTTCCAAGACACTTAATATGAAATACTTGAATAAGAAATGAATGTTTTGAAAATGTTTTGTACCCCAGATATAAGGGTTTTTCAGCATCACCTAACAACTTAAAAAATGTTTCAGCATCTTCATTCAATAAACCTAGGTTATCTGGTACATCACCCATGCCAATATCTATCTCCGAGATCCCAAATGTCTCATGCATTAAGCTCCGCATGTTATTATGTCTATTGAAGTCATTTTCTACATTGATGAGACTTCCAACAGTTGTATTAGATGAAAAAGATTCTCCATGAGCTATCCACTTTATATAACGTTGGATAAATCCGTCACATATTAGATGGTCTATCACCTCAGATCGTGTCACCCATCTACCATTTCCACATTTTACACTTGCACATACAATTTTTCTGCTGACACGTACATTGCCAAATGCAAAATTTAGGAATTCGTCCACTCCATTGATATTCTCATCACTCAATTGAGACTCGTGCATCCAACTCCTTCAAAGGCACAATACATTTTGTTCTTCTCAATAAGCTCAAAAACTAGATACTGTGTATCAACTGGGTCTAAAAATTTTGATATTTTGATGACTTGCTGGTAGAAAACAAATCGGATTGATACACAACAACAACCTGATGCCGAAAAGTACCCAAAACAAATCGGAAAACAATCAGATAGTGTGTATCTTCTTTGGTGTATTAAGAACAAATAAAAAAGTACCCAACTCACAAGACAACCTGATGCTGAAAAGTACCCAAAAAAATTAGAAAACAGCTAGAAGATACTCACTATTTGGTTATTTTCGACATCAACTAAGAAAATACCCTGAATCAGAAAATATCGTAATGCTCAATAAGCTCAACAACCAAATGTTGAGAATTTTTGGCATCAACTCCCAAAACAAATAAAAAAAATACCCAACTCAAACCCATACATATATATTGATAATACCCAACTTTTTTTGCATATTGCATATCGCATGATCATCCATGACTACGTTGATATGATAGATTATTTTGTTGGCATTGTTACTATAATCTATCTAATTAATATGGAGTATGATAGTTTCATTTCAAACTTAGGGTCCTTTGATACACTCAAGTAGTGAAGCATGAAAACGTAGTCTTAAGAAACTTGGACATTATGGATTCATGACATGGCAATTATCACCTACTTTGTGCAACGCTTTCGATGCACCAGTTTGGGAATGTCTTTAGCAATGTTATGACTTGAGATGACCTACGACTCAAGCCTTATGGGTGTCTTGAGCCGAACTGCGCCTTGAGTTGTGTCATGGCTTGAGCCGAATTATAGTCTTGAGTTGTATCGTGTCTGCTTTCATAAATTCTAGCCATGCTTAGGGTGTATTTTGGTGTCTAAACATGACAAATGAGAAACATACTGACCGAGAGCATGATGATTGGGAACATTGACGAATGAAAACCAACAATCAAGAACGACGATGATCAGGAACACTGGCCAAGAGCATAGGGATTGCAATTATAATGGATGGGAATATTAGATACTTGATAGATCACACGACGTGTAGTGTGTGAACTAATTACGTTGCTGGCGCCCCGATCATTGCAACAATGAGCTCTGACATGGCCCTTATTTAGTGACGTATGCACACTCAATTAATGTTCTATGATGTATCAGTTATCACAATTGCTAAATGACATTATCGGCACCCCGGTCATGACGACAACAGACTCTGACATGCTCTATAGTTAGTATTGTGGTAATTAACATAATGAGGACCCTATGACTTGAAGATATATTTTGACTTGGGAATTTCACTTGGGCATATTATATTACGATTTGACAGATCCATATTACGATTCAACTTGGGTTTGATTATGAATTTTCAAACTTAGAATATCATTCTAAAGATTATTTAACTTCATTTACTTTATGCACTTGTGTGTTCCTGTTTTTCTTAAACTGTTCATATCATACTCGTCATTACACATGCATTGTGATAAAGGGTGGGATAACTTATCGAGTCTTATCGCTCATGACACTATATTCTCCCTTAACATTTCATGTCAGGTATTGAAGACGTGAAAGAGAAAGAGAGTAGAAGTACTAAAGAAGGACTTACAAAGAAGAAAGGGCTTGAGAAAAACATTTTTTCTCAAGAGCAAATGGGAAAGAATAGCGAAAGGAAAAAAGTGAATGTGAAGTGGTAATAATAAACAGTAAAAAAGTGACATTCCAAGTGAGCGAAAGGTCGCATTAGTTAGCCAAAAGCTGCTACCGTACTCATCATGCATCAAATGCGGCTATACGAATTCAAATGGATGGATAGTGGATATTCGGTCGAGCAAAGTGTATCCATCCAATAGGTACGAGAAAATAAGAAAGAGATAAATTTTGCCTACTTTGTTTGCTCAGAGAGAGCAACAAAAACTGATGGGAGGTAAAACATGATTAATCTTGTTAGTGTGTTACCGAATAAATAGGCGAGAACCCAACTCGGCAGCACAGTGCCCTTGTGCACAAGCTAGCATGTTGCCGAGCAAAGAGTTATGTTTGCCAACATGAGAAAAGTAGATAAATACTAAAAGATTGGATAAAAAAAGTTATGAACTCGAATGGCTCAGAACTAGTTTGAAATATACAATTCACTACAACAAAAATAACCTTAAGGGGTATTCCTTATGAGGCAAAATGCGTCAAGAAAGAGATTAAAGGGCAAACTACAAAAAAGTACGGCAACAGATATTTTAGCAAATGCACCAAAAAACGGAAAAAAAAAAAAGTCATCGCTATTTTATTTACGTTGGTGTAGATTAAAGGGCATTTTTTAGAGAATGCCTCAATAAGTGATTGAAAAACAAAAACCAAAAAGGAAAATTACTTTTTCTACCTAAAAGGGCAGAGATACACGGCAGTTTTTAGATAATGCCTCAATAAGTAATTGGAAAACAAAAACCAAAAAAAGAAATTACTTTTTCTACCTAAAAGGGCTAAGATTACACGACACTTTGGTTTCCCTCTATTTTTTTCACGTTGGCGCTCCCAACTTTCCCTCTTCCCTCGGTTTCCCTCTCTTTTATTCATGTCAGTTTCCTCATAACGTTCTGCTCAATCAGAGAGCTTCCATTGGCGTCCTCTTCCCTCATTTATTGAATGAAGAGTTGGGGAGTATCTGCAGGGAGGAGGATGAGATTCCATCTGTGGATGAGCAAAGATCAGAGGAATGGAGGGATGGGGAGAGATGGACTGCTGAAGAAAGGAACCTTCCATGACGGATGAAAAGTGAGTGAGGTGGAGTGTGGAAATCATTTAATGGGAGAGGAGGGTTGCAAGTTGGCACGGGGGAGGAGGGACGAACAATGAAAGGAGGTGAAAGTTACAAGTTTTTCCAAAACTAGGGGGCTAGGCAAGTATGCAAACACACACGCACACACCCTATGCAATGCATGCATATTTATATATAAGGTATTCCTAAATGCATATATTATATATGCATGTACAAATGTACATAATACGAAAATGAATATAAGAAAAATGTTTATTTTTAATGACTCGACTTTTCGGAACCGTTAATAAACGAAGAAAATAATAATAAAACATTGATTGTTTCATAAAGTAAATAGAACCTCAAATTTTCTATTCAAAACATGAATTTTTGTACAGATAATCGCTCCTTAACAAAATAGTTCGGAAATAAAATTTTTCGTGAAAGAGTACATCAAAAAGACTTTTCAAAGAAAATCAAAGCAACTCTAAGGCTAACTAAGTGAATCAAGGCTCGACGGCATCGTCTTCTGGAAAGGTATCCTCTTGGATCAGGTACTCAGGTTCTACTTCGTCTTTATCCATACCTGGCATGAAACGCCAAGGGCAAAAAAGAAGATGCATCATGAGTTTTGACATTCAGTAAGAAGATCCTACCTTTTAGATTCCCTTTTTAATGTTTAGAGCATCATGATGTGTAATTATGAATGAACAGTATATGTGAAAACAATAACAAGTAAGTATTGAAATAAAGTATCAAAATATCAAGTCCCATTTGATTGGTGATATCACAATATTCTAGATACTATCAGAGTTCTCAATTCAACCAATTCAAGTATGACAAAGTCATATCTATATCCAATCCATGTTTGCAATTATGACCACGTCATATATATCCAATCAATGTTTCTGAACGATAACGATCCCGACTGCCATGTTAACCGTACTTCCCAACCGCAATGCCCCCAACCACTACGTTCCTGTTCATCATGTTCCCAATCAATATGTTCTCCCGAGACGTCATATGTTCCTTACCATGCAAAAATCAAAATACACCTAATTCACTTGAGTACCACTAGACTGAATTAAAACGCATACTAAGGCTAAATATAACACAGCATGGACATAGTTTGGTTAAATGCATGACATGGCTAAAATACATTGATTGGGTCCATCACACTTTTGGTTCAGACAAAGCTCGTCTTAAGTCGCATCACGGCTAAAGACAACCATAGATATTCTTACGGAGAATATATCCACAACAACTAATCAGTAATATAGTTCTCAATCAATTTCCAACTTGGATATCCACGGGATACCCTAATGTCCATATCTAATCAGCGTTTCACAAATTTGTATTTTTATATCAACTGATCCATACTTTCAAGGTGGTCATGCGATTGATTTCATAGTATAGAACGTATATCATTATAGCATAACAAAATGAAATGATGTGTTTTAGGGAATATGAATAGCATTCTAACACAATAAGATGGCATGGTATAGTGTAATTTAAACATTTCGAAGCGTAAAATTTGAATAGTAATCTAAGTATGCTTTAAACGAAATAACGTGACTAAGAGGCAAATGATAATTATCTTATTCCATAGGTGTTAGAGATTTGTGAAGACTTTTCAGTTGTTTGATGTATAATTTCTATGGGTAAGTTTATCCGGTTGGGTATTTAGGATTGATCCAGTTGAAGTTTATGTTTCTAAGGTAAGATGACTTCTAAAGATGAAAGTCATCCGGATGGTTTCTTTTATAGGTTTTCAAGCACAATAGTAACTAATGGTAAGGACCAATCGGTTGGATGTTTCTAAGTTCATCCGGTTGGATGTATGTTCCTATGATAGTAACATAAATCAGAGGTGAGGTGCATCGAAATGGTTTCTCTAGGTCATCCGGTTGAATATGTATTCTAAGGCAAAATAGGATACCGAGGGTGACTTTATCTGGTTGGATAGGTTTTAGGTCATCAAGTTGAAATACTAGTTTATGAGGCAAAATGATGGTTACATGTCCTAAACCTCAAACACTCTTGATTTAGCATATGTGTTTTCCTAACGAGGAAAAATGAGTGAGTACGGAAGGTTTCGGGGTCTGAGAAAGTTAAAACAGAAATTGCTAGTCCTTGTCTTCAAATTTCAATTTATAAAATCGTAAAGTTAAGGTATGAATTCAACTCCGAACTACGAAGACATAGTTCAATATGTTGAGAATACTTCTTATGAAGGTCTCGAGATTTTGAGTTATCTTTATGTTGGCCAAAATATGGTGATAACAGATTTGGTCAAGATCTGCCACAGTTTACTAAAACATCACTATACGAATTTCTAGAATTCCAAATGAGTTGGTTCAAATTGGAGATGCAAGATAACATATTTATCTATCCTCTTACAAATTTTGAGGTCATTCTGAGTTACGTGGCATTCACAAGGTTATTTTGACTTTCGAGTAAAAAAATCTGTCTAAAATAGAAAAGTTTATTTACAACAGTGAAGGTCATCCGGATGGGCTATCTTTGGCTATCCGGATGGGATGTGTTTTCCACTTAAAAAGTGAGATACAACAATTAGGTTTATCCGGATGGGCCATCTTTGACCATCCAGTTGAGAATGTTATCTTCTCCAATTGGCAAAGCTGTTTTCTCCATTGAAGCTCTCCAAACTTATGAACATTCTCTAAACATTAAAATTGAGAGTCAAAGATTGAAAAACTTACTTCTAGGTGATGAATAAGAATGAATTGGATTAATTAGGAGTGGACACGAGCTCCAAATTATAAATTTGTCAGCTGGGGTTTCCTTTGTCTCTTCCTCCTCCTCCTCCTTCTTCTTCTCTCTTTTAATCTTAAAACCATAGTGAAGGGAAACCAAGGAGGTGGAGGAGTATTTGTCACACCCCAAACTTCTAGGGTATGAAATAAGCAATGGAATAACCCAAACCAAAACTTAATATAACTATAATCAATAAACTGAATTAAATCCCAATAAATGATGTCCAATTATTAAATAACAAGTATTCCATCATATCTAAATCGAATTCAAACTAACCAAACATAGGCCCACAATGCCTGAACAAATGAATAATTAAAGCGTGAATACTTCTAACTGAACTGCTAAACATAAAAATATCTCTAAAACATAAAATCTAACGAAGCATACTGAACTATTTTGACAAGTAAACCTTAAGTCTTTGGTTCCATATCATCACCTGTAAATTGTTAATTTACAGAAAGAAACATAAGCCAAAGCTTGAGTAGGAAGTCATATTGAAAACGTCGACATATTGAGTAAAGCATGCTCGCATCAACAATATAATATGCATAACGACAATATAAACCATTGACTAAATATTCACAACACCATCATGCTCTCATGTGACTTTTGCATAATTTTAACGGTCTTGCACCTCGAGCAGCCCACATCAGGGAACCTATCGTAGAGTTCACGAGCTGCTTCGACCGTCGGGCCACCTCTTTACCCGATTGTTTTGTGGTCTTTCACCGGAGAAATCGCAATTACTTACATGTCGAGTTTACGGGCTTTTATACCGAGGGGACATCCCTTACCTGAAGTTCAATGCCCACACATGCTCATATGTACCATTACCAGTCAAAACTAGACTCAAACATTAACTCTATGTGGAACAAAAGGCAAGAAATAGGCCGAGTATATAAAAATTCAAATTCTGTTTTTCAATAAGTTACTCGAGTGGATAAAACTATATAGTCAAGTTCACTTTTAAAAATTCTAAAACACTATAATTCATAAGTAGAGGCATTGGGTCAAATGTCAATAGAAACTACACTATACAAGATGTCAAACGATACGTAATAGGTTAAAAATGGAATTCGGACAATACATTCAGGTTGGCTCATAGTTGATTACCTTATTTTGAAATACCAAAACTGTTTTGTCAAATTCAATTAAAAAATTAATTTTGCTTGGGTAAAAATAAAATACAAAATATACGTTTTTTTGAAGCTCAGTGTGTCTAGTTTTAAACAAAATAAACGGTGCGCAATTTCGATACTCGTTCTAAAAGTTATGCTCCTTTTACCAAAGTGTGTGTGCAGCCGACACAGGTGTGAATCTGCTGTAGCCCGATCACAGATTTTTGTAGAATTATGTACATTGAATTAGACTTTGAAATTTTAACCTAATACAGTTACATATAAACCAACACTCAGTAAAATTTTTAGAAATTTTAGAGTTTTAGAACCACCCTAACGAGATTTTCCAAAATCAGATTATCGCAGTGTTCCCTTTTTTTCAGATTCTGTTCTTTGCAAAATAACTTCATTTTGCCTTTTGTTTCTACAACCTAACTGTCCAAATCATCCCAAAATCTACACAAAATATGCCTGACTCAATCACACATAAAAAATAGCATATATATCATCGAATTAAATATGATCTACGCAATATCTCAATGTAAATCAATATAAAATCCTACCTCAAATGATAAAATACGTAGAAACGGTAAAGTAGTTGAAAGACCCACGAATACTCCGTGTATAGGGCTATTCTTGGATTCTATGTGGAGCTCTCAATGTATTCTACAACTCTCTAGTTGATCGTGTCATACGAATCCTTCGTCTAGACACTGGTTCTCCCTCCTCAAGCTTCTAGGGTTAGAGATCTCTTAATAAAAAAAGCTGTGTATTCTTAATATAAACTGATTTTAGGGTTTTCTAATCTTTATATAATTAAAATTTGATTAATTATACTAATCTCCTTCAAGTTCCTAACACCACCGCATTGCACCCCAATGTTCTAAACTATTAAAATAATGTCACAATCAGAATATTAAATTCAAAACCACGAATTTTTGAATAACTAAAATAACAAAAAAAAGGTCGAACCTCAAGTCCTCATAGTATTTATAGGCCAAAAGTAGAATTTTGATCTAACGCTCAAGAGGAAATCAAAGAACAATGGAAGGATGAGGTGAGATGGAGTGGGGAGCAAACTTCCTGCCATGGAAGTGACACCCATGGTAGACTGAAGTGATGTTGGTTGTGAGCTAGGAAGGGAAAAACAAAAGTAAGGGAAACATGGGTGGTGTCATGAAGGTAACGTGGGAAACAAAAAAATAGGCTAGAAACAGACATATACATACATACATACATTCGAATTTAAACTATTCACATAGGTATATATGTATAAGATGCGAACAAAGTATGAAAGATGTATTTTCAATTTTAATAGCAAAATTAAATTTCGTTATGCAAAATTTTAAATTGGTGATACGAAATATGAATTAAATACATGGAATTTATTTTAAAAGAATTATAAAATAAATCTTTTGTTAATAATTTAATACTATGGGTCATAATAAGTCGGCTGGAGGTACTCATTCTTGCGGAACTCAAATTCCTCCTCTCTCTTTTTTGGCTTTTTCCTCTTTTGCTCAGCAACATTTACTATATGGGTTTTGTGGGACTTTGGAGTGCCCCTTTTTTCTTTTCCGAAAGATCAATGGGTTCATGGTCAAGGACTGAAGCAGCTTCTCACGAATTGGAATGTCGAACATGATAATGGTCACAATATACTTGTCGATGCAATTCTCAATCTCATTGTATATGGTCCAATACCTGCTTGTTTAGTTCTTGATAGTCTCCTCCGTCTTCTTCTTCTTTGTCATCAGAGTATCAAACTCTTTTAGCTAATCTCAGTTGGTTTGAAATCTGGCCACAAACTCCTATGCCAACTGTCCCAACAGGTAGGGATGGCAATCTCGTTTGATCCAACCCGCTCACTCTGTTCCCTGCCTCGTAAAGATCAGGGATTCGGAAATTTTTTTAGGAATCAGGTTGGATTTGGGGATAAATTCTAAAATAAAAAATAGGGATCGTGTAGGATTTGAGTTTATGTGTCTCCACCCTAATCCTCGCCTCCACCCACACCCTGCCTTGCCCCACCTTGTAAATTTTAATCCTATTTTGAATTTGTTAGCATTTTTTTTTAATTTTTAATCATATTTTTCACATCATAAGGCTTTTTATCTTGAGACTAATGCAACTTTCAATCTTTAATTTGTTAGTATTTCTTTTATCTTGGAATCCAGACACCTAATACAACTTTCACTCTTCACTTAAAACTATATCTTTTAATTAGTTATTGTTATTGCTTTTGAATATTTTAGATTTTAAAAAATAAATGAATTTTTCTTAAGAGTATATATGCTCTTATTTATTCTCTTTTTTGTTATTTTTGTAATGAAAATGAGAATCATTTTAATTTTTAAGTCATTACTAATGTATTTTCTTTTTTTTGGATCTCTAATCTCCATTTGAAGATCTTCGTTTCCCATTTGGGGCGGGTTGGAGGGAAAAAACAATCTCTATTCAAAGATGGAGATTGAATGTTGGTTTGGGAATCGGGGATAGAGATAGTACAGTAATATCCACTTTCAATCCATCCCGTTGCCATCCCGACCAATGGGTAATAAAGTTAGGAGGAAGTTTGTGGTACCAGTTGAGAACAATTTCACCTAAACTCAAAGCAAATATTCTACAATATAGGTCTTGATTTCCTATATGTAAAACCATCGCTTGCAGAAAGCCCTTTAGATAACCCATCGGGTCAGTCTTTCCATTATAAAGATGGAATCTAGCAGGGATGAATTTCTTTGGCAAGGCCTTAGGCTCTATTGCCATAGAAAGTGGAGATGTAGCTAGCTGCTGCAATGTCTTGTTTACTATATCCTATGCCATTTTGTGCCCTTCAAGATGTTGTTTGCTCGATTCCCTCACATCGTAAGAGTTTGGCAGGGTTAGACACTGCTAGATCTTTCTTTCTTTTTGGAGGATCGCCCCCCAATGGGAGCTTTTGCCCTTTGGATCATTCCCGACCTCGTATCTAGTCAAGATGATTGCTGGCTATTTGGCTCTTCATCCGAGTATGACTAGCATCCCCAATTTTGGTTTGAGGAGTACGAACTGAGTGTTCTTTATCCAGGGCATTTCTCAGCTCATTGATCTCCCAGTATGACTTGTAGAGTTTAGGCTCCATATCTTTTATGACATGTTCCCTCCTCCGGAGCCTCTTATGGTCCCGTCTAACCGTTCAAACATCCAAGTGTGTTTGAACCCATAAGAACGAGACCTCTCTCTGCCCCACTACGCATCTTTCGGGTTTGGTCTGTTCTTGTTAGAGGGCACGCTGTGGGCTTTGGACTTGTTGTTCGTTCGCTTCCTATCTTGGTTGATGATTAGAGTGTTTTCCATAAGAATTTAACTTTTTCACATAGAACACTAATGTAGGTGGGTCAAAACGTCTTACGGAAAAGGTAAGTTTCTCAATCTGCGGCTGAACACACAAACTCTTTATCTCACTTGAAACCTAACTCTGCAAGACAATAAATCGTCAAATAAACCTTCACCTCTAGTTGGCAAGAAGATACTCCGATGATTAAGTCAGTACTCAATCAATAAAGTTCTCAATCTAATGCGTGTCAAACTACAACTTATTGTTAAAGAAGGATTAAAGTTTCTTATAATTAGCCCCTGACATGACAAGTCTTATTCGGATTCTCTGAATTCTTATCTTTTATAGTTAAAGTTTAATTTAACTGTTAAACTTTTCATTATATGTCAAATTTGTGTAGGTCTTTCCATCCTTATCTTTTTTGAACTGGTCCTGAGCTATTCAGGTTTAGAATTTATCCTTATATAATCTTTAATTATTTATCCGTCTTTCTCAAGTCGGCAAACATAACTTTTTGCTCGACAATATGTCCGTGCACAAGAGCATCGCACTGCCAGGCTAACTTCTCGCCTATTTATTAGGTAAAAGTGTAATTACGTTAATCAACTTTTACTTCTTTCACTTATGTTCTCACTCTGAGATCCAAAATGTACAAATCACAACATATTCCAAGTCTTAGCAAAAAATTTAGGAATAGTTTCAAAGGTTTCAAAGGTTAGATTTAGAACTTGAGTTTGGCAAGTTTTTTTGCGTTAATCCCAAGAGGGAGTTGTTTTTTATTGATCTCTCAGTCTCTCAATTCTCTAACCTTTACTCCATCATTCCCTTCAAATTTGCATTTGATTCGGACTCTTGAACTATCTAGTAAGTGGGAGATGGCCATGAAAAGCCCCAAACCATTAGCACCGATCAAACCGTGTCGAGATTTGATTGCCTCAAATTATGGACTTAGATATTCTGTGAAGATCTTGATCTGCAATTCTAGTTTTGTAGGCATAGAATAACCTCCTTCCATGTATAGCTCCTTAGATTTTGGATCTAATTTATGTAGGCTTTATTCTGTACTTATATATATCATTCTTGTAATCATCGATCATTATATACTGAAATATATTTTGTCACCCTTTCTAATTTACCATGGTATCAGAACTTTGAATCTAACACTGTCACGCCCACAAATTTAACATAAATAAAATTCCATATGATAACCGAAATTCTCACAAGTGACACCAATTACCTCAAAATAAGTGTTAGAGAACCCAAATGTTCCAAGTCTTATCGGTT
>JABCMJ010006301.1:0-11642 GCA_014822125.1 Arbutus unedo
TTGGGCTTAAGCATTTTGGGCCACGTGGTTGGGCTCTATCAAGTTGTTGGGTCAGTAATTTACATGGGGCGTTACAAATTCAATCTATTTCCCTGTTTGTAGGTCCTGGGAGACAGCCAACCATCAGAAAGGGGAATCCCATTTTTGGGTAGTAGGGACTTCTGCGTGGAGGTATTTAATATTTAAATTCCTAGTGGACCGGTCAAAGGCTTAGGAGACTGTACTTAGCCTCTGTCTATTTTTTTTTTTTTTAATTTTCGAATAAAATGCACTCACCTATCCAGAGGTTTCTAAAAATGCAAGGAACTCCTTTGAGGTTTCAAAATATATAATTACTTCATCTCTTTTTAAAATTATTATACTGTTATTTTCGTACCGTTAATTTTCTATTAACGTCGTTAATTTTTATTGGTAAAAGATAAAAATATCCCTCTTAAAATGCTACCTTTTAAGACTTTTTATCTCTTTTTTATTTAATATATTTAATTCATTTATATGTGCATTTAAATATATATTCGATAATTATATATATGACCGTATATAGTATAAAATAATTTTTAAATTTTTAAATAAAATTAGACTTAAGTTATATTTTTATCAAGTTTGTGCAATTAAATATATATCTTATAAAATATTTTAATTTATCACTTAATGTATATTGTTAAGTTTGATTTCTTATGTATATTTAACCTACTAAAAGTGCATATATATTTTTAGTCTACTTTATAAAAAAAAAGTTATGACTTTTTAATTTAACTTATTATTTTTTAATGTTTTAATTTTTTTATTGGAGCTTTAAATATTAAAATTAAATTAAACTTAAATTATATTAATCAATTTTATAAAACTATTTACGCATCTTACATTTTAGTAATCATTATTTAGTTTTATAAAGATGATACATTTACTTAATTTCTATTATTTGTATATCCTCTATAAGTATTTTATTAATAAAAAACATATATACTTCATAACTTATCATATCAAGAACAAAAAAAACTCTTATGAGTCTGTTAAAAAATTTATGTAACTTAACTGTGACACAATATTTTTATTTTTATTAAAAGTTTAAATATTAACTTTTATTGATTTTATATAATAGTTTTTATATAATATATATTTGTAATTAAAATGATTATTTGAACTCTTATGTTTAGTTATATTTTTAGTTTCTACATCAATTTTATTAACGGGAGGTACATGTACATTGTATTTGGCCTAAATTAACTAGATTAATTGTTTTATGGTTTCTTTTATTTTTGTCATTGTTTGTGACTCTAAGAATGATATTTACCCTACAATGAAAAATTTTGTTCCTAATTTCGAGGAAACTTCTGGTACTAGATGACATTTTATAACTGAGAAAAAAAGAAATTATATCGATATTATATTTAGTACACTGCTCAAATCTTTTTACTCATAAGAATTTTTTTCTTAATATGATAAGTTATGATGTATATATATGTTCTATTAAATAAAATACACACAGAGGACTAAAAAATAATAAGATTTATTAAATAAATATATTATTTTTATAAACTAAATAATTATTACTAAAACATAAGATGCATAAATATTTATAAAATTGACAAATATAACTCAAGTTTAACTTAATTTCAGTATTTAAAGCTCAAATAAAAAAGTAAAATATTAAAAAATAATAAGTTAATTTAAAAGTCATAACATTTTTTTTTGATAATATAGACTAAAAATATATATGTATTTTTATTAGGTTAAATACATAATGAATGCAAACTTAACAATATACATTAAGTGATAAATTAAAATATTTTTATAAAAAATAATTATTAATATATAAGATGTATATTTATTTACACAAATTTGATAAAAATATAACTTAAGTTTAATTTTATTTTAAAAATTAAAATTTTAGTTTAAAAATTATTTTACACTATATACGATTGTATATATAATTATCGAATATATATTTAAATACACATCTAAATAAATTAAATATATTAAACAAAAAAAGATAAAAAATCTTAAGAGGGGTATTTTTATCTTTTAATAAAAACTAACAGATTTTTATCTTTTAATAAAAACTAACGACAGGAGGGTAACAGTCTTATAGTTTCAAAAGCAGAGGAGGTAATTGTATTTTCTGAAATCTCAAAAGAGGTTTTTGTATTTGTCAGAAACCTCAGGAGAGGTCAATGCATTTTACTCTTACTTTTTTCATCACCGATACCTACTCCAAATAAAACCCATAGACAAGATACACAAATAAATTACTTTGGACTCTATTGTGGCAGGCTAAAGAGGCAAAGATATTGGAGCTAGCTAAAGATTTTAAATTGGGGTGGGAATAAGTTCAAAAAAAGTGGGAATATCATCTCTTAATGAATATTGTTGGAGGTGGATAAATTGCATCGCTGATCCGAAAGTATGAGCACCAACAAATGATCGATCTGTAAATTAAAGCCTTCTCCTACTAGTGTGTCTCCTTAGACCCATTGTCTTGTTGGAGGATTAGATCGGCACAGTCCTGAATAGGGCCAAGTTAGCTTGTGTTATAGCCAGACCGAGACCAAGGACGACGCTCTTCAAAAGGATGGGCCGGGCTCCGACTAGGCCCATAAGTTATGGCCGAGATAGGGGGAACCTGATGGGTCCGAGTCGGTCCAAATCTAAAAATTGCTGAGTCGAGCCCAGACAAGGCCCATGACACATAGTGATTTGTTGTCCAAGATGATACATTTCATGGGTCTAGGTCGAGCAGGTTGTCAAGATACCAAGTTGAGCTCATTCGTATTGGAATGGAATCTCCACCTGACACTCAAGTGGATCAACATATGAAACGTGAGTTGTTATTCATCGTGTCGAGAAGTGAGGTTGTAACAAAATTTTGTTACAAGTCACTATTGCTGGAAGTATGCTCCCCATATGCCAATCAACGCTTGGTGTTCAAGCTAGAAGCAGTATATAAGGTACAGTGCTTGACAAAGAAAGTGTATGCTCAATCTTGCAACCCTAATTCAATACTTTCCACCTTCTTCTCCAAGTATTGACTTAGGAATCGAAGTGTTTTATATCCTAACTCCGACCGATGAGGCACTAACATTTGGTTGTAGTTGTAGGCTTAGATATCTAGAAATCTCATTTAGATCTCAGACTCGTAACTGAAATCGCAACGTAGATTAAAGGGTTTCACGCTACAGATCTATAAGCAACATATAAACCATTCACTTAAAGAATATACTTTTTCGGCTAACCCAATTCTTCGAACCTTTCCTCTTACAACTGCTAACTTAGCCATCGACAGATATCCAAGATGTCTCTAATTAGTTGTTCCTTTTGTAGAGAACATTCGAGTGGGAAAAATTATGAAACACTTCTAAGACAACCAACGTTAGCTCCAGACGAACTCGTGGGGGAGTTCATAATTCAAAACCTTACAATTGGCGACCATAGTGGGAGCATTTAAAAGTTGCAATGAAAGTAGCGATTACGCACATTTTGGTTCAATCGAGTAACGCAAGAGCACAAGCAAAAGCACATAATCAGGAGCCAGAGACCTCAAATGCATAAACAAATACGATCGACCAGCCTACTTCGACCAAAGCTAATGTATCAGCACAAACAGAGTGAAGTGCACTAAATGAGGCCTTATTATCTCGATTAGACGATTATGAAGGGAGCTTCAATGCCTCATAAACAAGGAGGATGAGATCGAAATTGTCTCCAAATGCGAAAAGCGGAAACCATAACGGGCCGAGGACGATCCAAGGAAAGGAAAAAACAAGAAGGTGACCAAATAAATCATTCTCCTCAAGAAAAGGAATCTCAGGCTCACGAAGGGCCTGAAAGAGTGGTCGAGCTGAGGCTACTAGTAAGAGCGAAAAAGTGTCCTACAAATGTATGGAGGATAGTGAAAGCTTGAAACCTCGGGATTGACATGAAAAGGCAAAAGTAAGGCAAAAGGTGAGGGTAAACCTCTAAAGCAAACTAGTGCTTCAGATGCATATAAGTGGATTTGAAGACCCCTTATCTCAGTACATAATGAGGACAAGTTGTTGGGAAATCGAACAAATAACGTTCAAGCATGGATCTTGGGAACAATGAATTACAGAACGAAAAAATAAAACAATCACATGTGCGTAATTGTAGAGACCCAAAAATTATTTGTCGTTTTCAATATTAATGTTCGAAAAATGAATGGGCATTGTATTTATGCATAATTATGTGATTTGGGGCCATTGTATAATGGAAGAATAGTCATGGGACTTGAGGTTAGCATGTTTGCAATGTGGAGGGGGTAAGTGTAATATAGGAATTGGTTTGAGTTTATATCAGATATTCCAAAAATCTAAACCCATACAATGTTTAACCCTCTCTCTCTCTCTCTCTCTCTCTCTCTCTCTCTCTCTATCCTATGCTCTCTCTCTCAAACCCTCCACCAAAATTTCTTGCTCCAAGTTTCGATTCCTTTAAGAACCCTTTGTAACCCGTTGATCTTTGAAGTTATTTGGCGTGTATTTACTTAGAGGAGCTTTATTTCAAGAGTTTTCAATATTTGGATCTAGGGCTTACTATTGGAGCTTGGATCTTGCACTTTAAAACTTGAGGTAGGAATTTTTCACCTTCTTTGAGTGGTTATGACTTGTTGTGAACCACATTTCATGCCTTGATCGTCCATTGGAAAGTTGAATTTCAATTTCAAATCTGTAGATTTTCTTCGTTCTGCTGTTTATCCCCGACCATCCGGATGGCCCATCTATGCCCATCCGGACAGGCCTGTTTGTTGTATCTCTTTCATTTTGAAATTCTGCACCTTATCCGGATGACCCATCTATGCCCGTCCGGACAGGCCTATTTGCTGTAACCCTTTTGTTATGAAATTCTGCACCTTATTTAGATGGCCTATCTATACTCGTCTGGACAGCCTGGGAAGTTTGACGAGATTTCTTCTATGCTTTAATTCTAGGACTTTCATCTTGATTATAGGATCAAATAAACTTGTTGGAACAATAAAATAGATGGATATTGAATCTAAATACTTATTAAACATTGACACATAACCAACACGCGAACGTTACTAGCTTCCATCGGGAGTGTGCTAGAGGATAATACAACTTTACTAGCGTCCTTCGAGAGTGTGCTAGGAGGTAATACAATATTACAAGCTTCTATCGGGAGTGTGTTAGGAAATGATCCTACATTACTAGCTTCCTTCGGGAGTGTGCTAGGAGATGATCCTACGTTACTAGCTTCCTTCGGGAGTGTGCTAGGAGATGAGCTCACTTTACTAGCGTCCTTCGGGAGTGTGTCATTCGGGAGTGTGCTAGGAGATGACATGATATTACTAGCGTCCTTCGGGAGTGTGCTTGGAGGAATGAATGAACACTTGATTTCGACATAATACGAGATAATGAGTGTTAGAATGGGATAATGGCTTACTTAGATAACGAGTTGGATTTGTTTAATTGATGAATATGTTATTCTTGAATATCTATACATTTGATTTATGGAATGTCCTTTTTCTCCTTGATACTCATGTCTTTTGCCACCTCATTCATATTTATCGATATTGTATATATTTTCCTATTGGGCTTTGTAACATGGATTGCTTGACATGCGTGAAGTGATGTATTCATTTTTGGGAGCTCATACAAAGAATTTACTTTGCATCTTTATAAAATATTATTTTTGAAAAGATGCGTTATAACTTCTATTGTCTATTTTTTTTATTTCGAAAGGAGAAATGTTTAAACTTCTCTTATGATCTTGATATATATTGGGCTGGGTATTACCTTTTTTGTGTAACCTTTCAAACTTTGAACTTATCAATGGATCATGAATGAATATTTTGGGTTTATTTATGAGGTTGTGAGGTTTTTATTAATATTTCGCATTATTCTATTTTATTTAAAATTGAGGGCGTGACAGTAATCGAAACAGAAACAGAAAAAGAAACAAGACACAAGATATACGTGAAAAATCTCAACGCAAGAAAAAATCACGGGAGCCACACCAATCCACTATAAATTGAATCACTCACAATCTCTCTGAGATATGTTTTCTCTTGCCTCTCTCTCTCTCTCTCTCTCTCTCTCTCTCTCTCTCTCTCTCTTGAATGCTTCTATATTCTCTCAATAGATCAATGAGTACAAGTCTTCTCACAAGTCAAGTGGAAGATCCTTCAATTCAAAGTATTCGGATGTGTCTCCATTTGAAGTGGTACTCCCACTACTCAGTTTGCTGTCTCTATCTTTGTACATCACCTTTTATTAAATACAACATTTCTGCTTCTGATTATCTTCATGTTCTTGTCATCTCAAAAACGATAACCAAACTCATCTCCGATATATCCAATAAAGGTGTACTTCTGTGATTTAGCCTTAAGCTTATTCTTGCTATGATCACTAATATGCACATAGAAAACACAATTGAAAACACGTAAATGCAATAAATTTATTTTTTTATCACTCTAAGCCTCCTCTGGTATGTCAAAATTCAATGAAACTGGTGGTCCAACATTGATCAAGTATGCTGTCGTGCAGACTGCTTTTGCCAAAACTATTTAGGCAACCCTACATGTATTTGTATGCTCCTAGCACGCTCTGTCAAAGTCCAGTTCATCATTTCTGTGATTCCATTAAGCTGTGGAGTCTCTAGGGGTGTCTTCTCTAAATGAATTTCATTCAGAGTGCGAACTTTTTTGAACTCTCTCAACTCATATTCTCCGCCATTGTCGGACCTCAACATTTTCACCTTCAAATCTATTTCATTCTCTATTATGGCCTTCCACTTTATGAAGACTTTGAATACCTTTGACTTGTACTTTATGAAGTATACCCATGCCTTCCTTTGAATTGTACAAAGGTAACATAGTAATATGAACTGCCATGAGAAGACACTAAAACTAGGTCCCAAACATCAGTATGGATAAATTCTAACTTTTGAGCCCTAGGGGGCATGCCACCTTTTTAAAAACTCACCCGTTTTTATTTTCTGAAGATACAATCCTCACAGATGTCAATATCCACTGACTCCAAACCCAATAGCTTCCCTTTTAACCGCAAAACTTTCATCACCGTCTCGCTCATATGGCCCAGTCTATTATATCACAGATCTAAACTCTTCTCGTCGTCTGCAATTGCGAGTGTGTCTCTACCATGTGAGGTCAAGTAAAGTGTACCTAACTTTCTTGCCTTTAGCTACCACCATGATATCGTTTGAGACTCTCCACGTGTCCCCTGTGAATGTAGAAGTATAGCCTACTACTGCAAGTTGTCCAACCAAAACAAGATTTCTCTTCAAATTTGGAACGTGCTTAACATCTTTTAGACACCATCTAGACCCCTGCGTTGCAATCTAAACATCACCCTTTCTCACAATACTACATGGCTCGCTGTTGCTCAAGTATACTTTCCCAAAGTCCCCTACTACATAATTCTGAAGAATCTCCCTGTTAGTAGTGGTGTAGAATGAGGCATCCGAATCAATCACCCATGATCTGGCGTCGCTATTCATAGCAAGAACAAGTACATCGTGCAACACGTGAGCCTCCTACTCACTTTTATCCTTCTTCGGTACTTTGCAAGCTTATGACATGTGGCCCATCTAGCCACAATTCTAACATTCACATTTAATAGCCCGAACCTGAGACTTACCTTAATTGCCCTTGCCCTTCGACTTCGACTTCGACCTATTTCTATTTTGATTCTGACACTGATTCTAACCACCCTTATTTTGACTTCTGCCCCTTTGTTACTCGAAGTTTAAGATTGAACCCGAAGTACCTAAACCTGAACTTTCGATCGAATGCCTTTTAACCTTCTCGGTCAAAATCAAACTCACAACCTCACTCAGTTTTAACTTTTCTTTCTCACCCGAATTACTAACTATAGTAACCGTACCCTGGTAGCTCTCTGGCAACTGAGATAGAATCAACGAAGTTTGAACCTCTTCATCAAATATGATATCAACAGAGGTAAGTTGATCAACAATCGTATTGAACGCACTGAGATGTGACATAAAGAAAACTCCTTATGCCATAGATAGGTTGGAAAGTTTTTTCATAAGATGCATCTTATTCGCAGTAGACGGTTGCTCATATATCTTCTTTAATGCTTCCATTAGATCTTTCGTCATTTTCTCTTTCAATATGTTGTGGGTGACTGCCTTTGATAGGGACATGTGAATAAACTCTAACGTCTTTCTATCAAGAATGTCTTAATCTTCATCAGACTCTTCTGTTTTCTTCTTCCATTTTTCTTTACCCAACAATGGTCGGTAAAGATCATTCTGATATAGATAGTCCTCTATCTGTGTCTTCCAATACGTAAAGTCTGGCCCGTCAAGCTTTTCGATCATCTGTTTGCCTTCTTCAGAACCTATAACTCCCCCTAAAACCCTAAGTTGCTCAAACAAGATTAAACCTTAATATGTTGAATAAAACCTACCGCAACCGCGACTCTGATACCAGTTTTTGAGAAATCGGACAAAAAATATTTAAGCCCACAACGCTTCTTACGGATCTTGGGAACAATGAATCACCGAATAAAAAAATAAAACAATTACACGTGCATAATAGAAACAGAAATAGAAAAAAAAACGAGACACAAGATATACGTGAAAAATCTCAACGCGAGAAAAAATCACGGGAGCCACACGAGTCCACTATGAATCAAATCAATGAGTACATGTCTTTTGACAATCTCTCTGAGATTTGTTTTCTCTTGTCCCTCTCTCTCTCTCTCTCTCTCTCTCTCTTGAAAGTTTCTATATTGGCTTAATAGATCTGTTAATACCTTAGGAAACCTCTCAAATATATTTATAACAAATTATATCTCAAAGCATATCTCTTAGAAAATCTCCCAAAAGACATATATAACAAATCCCTAACCAATAGGAAAAGATAGCATCTTAATTAGATTAGGAAAACAAATCTTGAAGATCTTGCAATAGGATTCTCGCGCATCCTTTTACTACTGATAGTACTAGCCACTATCGATAGTTTCAGGTACTGCCAAAAAAAAAAAATTAGAAATATTTACTACCGGTAGTTCCAGGTGCTCCTGACACTTACTACTGTTAGTTCGAGACACTGTCCAAAAAAAATTGCTTTTGACTTCAAGACACTAATTCAACCCGGATGGGCATTCGAGTGGGGGGTTTTCACGTCCCAACACTATTATCCCTCCAATGATCAAAGTGTTGAGGTGGTGGCCAGAATCATCACCGAATTTCATCCAGACGAAGATTTCATTGAATTAATGAAATGAAGGTTAGGTACTTGTAGTGTCCCGAGTCGGCACCGAATTGGGCTTTCGGAGCATGTAAGAGTCAAACGATTAACCAAATAAAACACTCCACAATACTTTTTCTAATGTCGTGTGTTTCTTGATTGTCAAAAGGTGGTGTGATGGGGCTGCATTATGCCTGCGCATGCTTTTGCAAAAAGGGTCCTCAAGAAGAGATAGAATGGGCACTGTAAGGTTTGTTATCTTTCTGCTACGTACGAGTGCGGTTTAGCTTTTCTTGACCAAAAAAAAATCATGATGTATTATAAAACATGAAATTAAGAGGATCTGGACCTTTTCTTTTTTGGGGGGCTTTAGTCAATGGAGTTTTCCTAGAAAATGTACTCTCCTAGAAAAATGTGGGAAAAGAGATGGGAAATCCAGAGTCTCCAGACACATATTTCTGCTACGTATGAGTGCAGCAATTAGCTTTTCTTGACCAAAAAAAATCATGATGTATTATAAAACATGAAATTAAAAGGATCTGGACCTTTTATTTTTTGGGGTGCTTTAGTCAATGGAGTTTTCCTAGAAAATGTACTCCCCTAGAAAAATGTGGGAAAAGAGATGGGAAATCCAGAGTCTCCAGACACATATTTGGTTTCTATATTTGCCACTTTGTTTTCCCTCATCAGGTTCTACTCGGAAAATCTTGTTATTTCTAGTAATGATCTCTCACATAATTTAGAGTATGTGTTTTCACGCCCCTTTGAGATTCCTAAAAATAGGCAAAGTCTTGTTTTTTAGGAACACATACAAAGTACATTATTACAGAAAGGATAATGAGAACTTTACCGTCAACTATTTCTAGAAAGTAAAAGAATACATTGCCATTGCCCGAATCGAACACATCCCAGAAATCGCGAGTAAGCTAACAGGGTTGATGGTTGTTTGAGCAACCATTCACTTTACCAAAAGATCAAATGGAAGCCATTGCCGCTGGATAATTTAGTGAATTACAATCTGCTCTGAAAGGGATTTTTATAGGAACGAATTGTTTCGAATTTAACAAAAAAATTGACAGATTTGTTTGTGAATTCTAACCAAATCCTTGCTCTTATCCCGTTTGTAAAGCAAAAGAACAGGGAGAATGGGTACAATACCACCAGCAGGTAGTAGAAACATGTCGTGATACTTGAGATACACTAAGCACCCATGGTGGCCACACCCATTTGTTTGAAAGAAGAGACACAAGTAACCATTAGATGGTGCTACTTTTGTGGGTTGTGCCTTTTGGTTGGTGACTATCAATTATTTATGATTACACGCTATGTAGTTCAGTCTTTTCATTTTGATTACAATCAGAATTGCTCTCTCATGCTTTCTAACAAGATATATACGATCTTGATTTGATTCGTTTCCGGTCAATGATTCAAACAAATTTAAAATTGAGGTGACGCATTTAGGGTCGAGGCGGTTCGGTTCGCATAACTTCGAAATGGGGAACTGAATTGGTTCTAAACTGTTAGGAATAATCAGGACACTCATGGCATTAGTCCATTACCCAGTGACAACTCAATGAAGTAAAATAATGGGTTTTCATTCACTGCCGACTTCCAGGAATGGTAGCTGAAGCTGCTCCTCTCCTCTGCCCTGATTGGCTGCTCCTCTCCTCTGCCCTGATTGGTTGATCAAGAAAGTTTTGGATTGCCAAGTCAGCTGTCTAGTTAATCTGTTACAAGTTAGTTACGGGCTGTTAGAAGTTTGTTACAGAAACTGTTAGAAGTTTGTTACAGTTGGTTAATGCTTTCCAGTATCTTGAGTTGTATATAAATAAACGTTGTAATCTCTTTGAAAGGCAAGAAAGAATAACAGAACCAAATATAAATCAGAGCTTGAGGTTTCTACATTGTGTATTTTCTTATGGTATCAGAGCCATTTTAAGGCTCACGTCAATTTCGATCTTGAGGTGTTACTGTCTAAAAAGATGTTGACAGCTGCAGAACTCAGTCAATGAGTAAAGAACAGTTCAACATAAAAGGTGTTTGTTTCTAATCTCAATTACAATCTGAAAAATGACTTCATCTGCGAGAAATGAATCCAGAAGTCAAGGTCAGATTTCATTTGTTCTACCTGCTTCTTTAGTGTTTCTGGTATCCAACTTTCATAGTTTAGTATCTATTAAACTTGATTCAAACAATTACATACTCTGGAAAACTCAAATCCAGAATGCTACACGACCTAGTGGTTACTTGGGATATATAGATGGTACAATAAGATGTCCAAATCCAGAGATCATTGTGAACGAAGAACAAATCACAAATCCAGATTTTCTAAATTGGACTGTTATAGATGGACACCTTCTATCCTGTATATCTTCTTCTATAACTGTTGGAATCCTGCAACATGTTCTTGGATTTAATCATGTGTTCGAAG